>PVIR01015953.1:0-37526 GCA_004026965.1 Petromus typicus
TAAAGCACTAATGACCTTATTGCTAATGCAAATGCAGAATGAGATTCCTACTTGTGGCATGCAGTGACAACACAATTATTTAAAATAAATTGACTGAAGTTACATGTACAAGGCAAAACTTACCTCTCTGAGCTCCTTTCATTTTCTGGATCTTGTCACTTTAGTTGGCCAGTGAACTTTTACATGTCTCTAACCAGTTACAAAATTGTATTTTTGATACTTTATTTTCAGCAGGATGAGTGGATTAAATTACTTAATATTATTCAAAACATAATGAACAGATTGGCAAAGTGCCTCAGAGAAGAATGTTCAAGTATATCCTAATATTTTTACATCTTAAAATGCAATATTTGAAAAGTTATGTGTGTGTTAAACTGAGAGGGTGGGATGTTACCATTCTTGATGATTTTGCTTATCTTTGCTCTCTTGATTTCTAACATTTTGAACATTAAATGTTGTCTGGATATCTTTGTTTTTGTACTTCTTTTATATATGTGGTCCTGGTCACTTGATAGTTGAATTCGTACCATGATGGTCCTTGTAAAAGGATGGTTCTCTTCACCCTCATGAAGTTCTCCTGTGCTCCATGTAATTAGCCACTTTCTGATGTGTGTGGGACCATTTAACCTAGTATTTCTACAGGTTTTCTATTCCTGCCTTATCCTGCACTGGAATATTATGTGCTCACTGAAAAGGGTATTTATTTTGACGCGGGCTCTGCATTTGATGACAGCGTTTTGCAAGCACTGCCTAATTGGACTTATTAAATGCCTTATGTGTCACTGGGAATCTGCTGCCGCCACACTGCTTCTCATCGAGGAACCCGTCTGACAGCAAAAGTGCAGCAGGTGGTTAATGCTCAAGCAACCACCGGCCTCACAACAGATCTCATAAAACAGAAGTGTTCAGCCCTACAGAAGGTTACAATGTCTGTGGGCCTGAGATTGCAGCTGAGACAAAATCAAAACCACTGAGATGCTGTCCCTCCAATATGGAATGTGCTTGGAGGTAGCACTCTGTGAGTACGATCTGGGATCAAGAGGTAGAAGAGCACTGTGCTGTGGGAGAAAAAAGTGATTAGTACCAAACTGGTCTCACAACAATTAGGTGAAATAAAAGTTATAGAGTGAGGCAATTTTTGTTACTATATTTAGCTCTGGGCACACAAATATACAGTCCTATATTTTTGTTCATGTGTATTTATTTATATAATGTATATTCATATTCCAGCTTTTTGTTTCATTGTTCTTATGCTCACACTTTACAGTAGACAATCTTATAAGTTTGTAACTTACCTAAAGTCCTCGAGTGGAAAGATAAATTAATACTCCCCTTTTTGGACGTGGGCACAGTTAACCACAGAACTAATTTCTTGCCTTGGGTATTTTACCCTCTGTGACTGTATCTATAGTGACAGAAAATTCTTCTCTTAAGTACAACACAGTTTTCAATGGATTGTGTCCTCATGGTATGAATTTATTAAACATGTTGTACCTGCAAACATGGCCAGTGGTTTCTTCAGTTGTATGATTACTTCACAAATTTAGTTAGAACTATGACATAGTGACTTTATTGTTGGCATTGAACTTTGGCGCTTAGTTTTTATGGTGAAGAAAATTGTAGGATTAAGGCTAAACTAGAAGGATTAGCCTTCTAGGATGCTGCCTGGAGATCAACATGGTGACTGATTGGATTATGTGTCTCTGTGGGG
The DNA here is from genome assembly GCA_004026965.1 of Petromus typicus. NCBI lineage: Eukaryota > Metazoa > Chordata > Mammalia > Rodentia > Petromuridae > Petromus > Petromus typicus. Next base: position 1,712 of record PVIR01015953.1, read on the forward strand.
ACAGAGAGAAAGCCTCTTTGTATGAAGACAATTAAGGCATGTTAGGGTAAATCATGATGATGTTTTTATTTGGTATAGATGTTTCAGTGTGGAGCATCCTGAGTAGTCTTGAGTCTAAAGAGTGAGCTGTGCAGATTTTTGCCTCTTGGCCATAAATTCCAGTACACTCTCCTGCATGAGAGGGGATGGCAGCCTGGGAACAGTATTTCCCAGAGTTCCTTGCCAGCCACCTTTGTCCTAGTTTTCCCTGAGATATTGTCAACTGACAGCTGGGATGTTTATATCAAAAGAGGCAGAAGGAAACCTCCATTATTTTCTCTCTGCCGAACTGTGACAGCAGGAGAATGTCTAGGTGATTGCAGGCTCGTGGATTTAAACTCAGGAATAAAGGGGATTCCAACAGCAGCAACAGCGAATGATTTAAAAGCTCATGGGTTGTGGTTCTGGCAACTGCAAGGGCATCAAAAGCAGCAGGTGACTAGAAGGGTTCTTGTAGCAATAGGTAGAGAGCGGGCTCCTGGCTTCTGCAGTGCAAGGCTTCCACAACAGTGCAACAGCAGTGCAAATGAAGCTTGTGGCCCAACAGTTTTCATACATATCATGAGTCTTCATTAGTAGTGATTTCCCCCTAATACTCTGATAAGTGTCTTACTTTTATATCATCCCTTATATCAATGTATTCTTTGTTCAAACACAGTATGATTCTTTTCTCCTGTCTGTATGCTAAATGATAGAAATGTACATTACCATTTATTCAATGTTATAGAACATGAAAAAACAATTCCCTACATTGTTTGCATTGAATATTACTGTCAAAAAAGGTTTAAAATGCACAGAAATGGTAGAATTCAAAATGGAGAATGGTGTGATTGTTAAGCTTTACTGCATAACTGAGGGACTTGGGGCTTTACAGGGGATTTGGTGCTGCTCACTTCTGTGTGTCTGGGTGGGTGGTGGAAGTAATACCTCAGGTAATACCTTGGAGGGCCAAGGAGTAAGCCTTGGGCATCGCTATGTATCTGATCCCTTGCCTTTCCTCCTTGGGAACTGTTCCCTTGCTCTATTTCCGGACATCCCATGAACCAAACAGCTTCACCCTACCAGGCCCTTCTGCCATGTTATTTCTGCCTCAGAACCAGCTGATGGACTGGATCTCCCCAGAAACCTGTGCCAAAGCAAACCTCTCCTCCATTCAGTTGTGGGCATCAGGTACTATGTCCCCGGGACAGGAAAGCTGGCTGACATAGAAAATTAGTGTCGACAGTGACCATTACTGTTATGAGCCCAAGTGGCGAGTGTTAAGTACTGACTCTGAGAGACAGAAAGTCTGATCAATAGAACTAGTTATAAAGAGGAGAGGCAGGAACACCCTGGGGAATACAATGTGTCAACAATGATGATAGTATTTTATTTCTATTTCTAAGTAGTAGATAAATATGCATTAAATGATTTATGATTTTTAAACTGAAATATAATGTATTGAAATAAACAACAATAGTAAGAGAGGTGATACATCAGGAAGTCATCTTCACACAGGCTATTTCCAAGATTTAGTGACCACAAATTGTACTTATCAAAATGATTGTGCACATGTCACTGTAATATGGGGTCTTTACCTCTTTTAGAAGGATATCTAGCAGAGGAATAGTCAAATGAAATTCCTACTTTCAATTTTTTAAGGAATCTCTACACTGATTTCTGGTAGTGCTTGTCTTGGTTTACATTCCCATCAGCCCTGTAGATGAGTCCTTTTTCCCAGAGCCTCTCCCACACCTTGAAACCAGAATGTTAAGTGAGATAAATCAGACATACAAGCTCAAGTATTACAGGTTTTCATTGTATGAGAAACCCAAAGTATATATAAAGACAGATAATAGGAAGTAGAGAGATAGATCTTTCTAAAAGGGGAATGGGATCCGGAGCTGGAGGGAGAGAATGGGTATTGGGGATGAAAAAATGGAATAAGATATGCTATAAGCACAAAACAACTCCACTCAAGGAATGAAAGCATTATTTACTGCTAAGATATACAAAAACAAAAAGATGATCAAGACATGAGTGGAAGGGGAATCAGGATAAGGACAGAGAATGAAAAAAGAAGATGTATTATGTACCTGTACCAACTCCCCACATGGAATATAAACATTATATACCACAAACATGTAATATTGAAAAGATTTTTTAAAAACAAATAATCTTCTAAATTGCTCCTAGAGACTGTTAAAAAATAACAAAAAATTTAATTAGCAAATGTCTCATAGAGATTAGTGTTTTAGAAAAGGAATTATTAGATCATGTGTTCATAGGCTGAAAAAATGTTTAGAAATAAAAAATAAATTAAATCAGTGTAAATTAATGCTTGTTTCAAATGACTACAATGATGATATGTTTGTCTCCAAGACACATTGTGTTATCTTCTTTTCCTTTTCACATTTTAGGTTTTGTGTTTGGTCTTATTGATCTGAGCAATTATGACTTTGAACAAGACCATAGCCTGACAGTCACCGAGCATTTAGCATTGACACTCAGTTATGATATTTCTTCTTGCCTGGTGGCACTGTTCGTAGCATACTATGGCGGCAGTGGAAACAGAACAAAGTGGATTGCATTTTCATCCTTTTTGGTAGGATTTGGAGCACTTGTCCTAGGTTTCCCATATTTCAGTGGTCAAAAATATGAATCAGAGGCAAAAACTGAAGGTAAGATGTTTTAAATATGCTGTGATATAACAAATGAATATTCATGTAAACCATTGATGCAAGAATTTAAAAACTCTCTGATACCTTTCTATCCACCATCCATATGGATTTATGTAGCCAAGTTTATTAACTACTATAATTAGTGAACATATATATAATGATCGTATGGGCCTAGAGAGGAAAGGAAAGAATATTTTGGAGTAACTAGGTTTGTAGATTTATTTCCCTTTTATGAGTTTTCATATGTGCTCTGAATTTGGGAACTGTGGAATCTCCTTTTGTTTTCCATAGTATACTTTAACCCCTTTACTCTGTCATTTCTCTGTCCCTGAACCATGAATCTACTGATTCAACTATGTACCTTTTCTTTACTACCACTGGCCAGTCGACAGGCCCTACAGTGAATCTAGCTATTGACTTCAGTTGTTAGTGTTGCTCTCAAATTGATCCACTCACCTAAACAAATTTTGATACATTCTGTCCCATAATTCTCAAGGAGTTTAGACTTTCTTCATCTAACTCTTCTGTTACACAATGGATAGAAAGTACATGTCACCAAATTAAATTGTTTCCATTTTTGAGCAATTTTTAATTCCACTTGTATTTGCATGTCAGTGTCTTTTATTTCTTCCTTCTGGTTAAACAAAAATGTTCCCTCTGGGAAACATCCTGTCATCCCTTGCCTCCTTCGAGACATCTCTCTTTAGTGGCTGCCTTTCTCCTCACTCTGAAAATGCTGATTTTGTGCTGGTGCTCCTTTGTAGCACTAAAATGTGCTCAATTTTCCCCATTCTTAAGCCATGATAGCAATAACCAATAACTGACATAACTGTCTGGTTTTTTCTTATTACTTTTACAACCTAAACCTCCGCAGGGGAAAGTTTTTGAAGGAATGTTCATGCTTCTCAATTTTATCTCATATTCTCTGTTCAGTCCGCTTTAGTATGGCTTCTACCATAAATCCTGAAACAAAATTATCTTTATGAAATCATAGACCTAATTCATGCTATTTAGCATTGGTTTTCTTTTTTTTTAACTTTTATGTCAGATTTTCTGATAAGATTGCTCCTTGCTATTTGAATTGTCTCTGCTTGGCATTTTCAGTGGCCATATAATTTTAGTTGAAACAAAAAAAATATTTTTAATAATAAGGATGCCCCAAATTACATTTATCAAATGATTTTAAAACATTCTTTTCAGATGTCAGTCAACAGGAAGTTTAGGACTAATATCTCCAGGATAAAGGATACAAATACATTGAATTTTCTGGGATAAAGTAAAATAAGAAGCTAGAAGCACTTCTTATGATGATCAAGAACATGAAGAATCTCCTTGAATTCATTTTTTGTGCATTCATAGTGGGATAGTGCTGGTTGTGTGTTTTGTTTTTTTCTCTCAAGCCACAACCAGTTTTAAAAGAGATCATCTGAGGAGGATGCAATTTTACTGTGACATTAAATATGTGAAAAAAAGCAAAATGCTGCAAAAGTTAAATTGATAAATGACAGAAGTATGACCTTATAATGGTATTTTTTCTGAGAATATAAATGAAATATTATCTAAACAGCAAAAACAAACAGGGGCAACCGCTTGTAGAGAGAAAGTATTTGATAAAGCCTGCTGCATGTTCGCTGGATATTTACCTTGTGAATTCCATTAACAAAACTAAAACCGTTACCTTTGTAAAAGATATTTGCAGCATGATAAAGCCTTCCCAGATCTGCATGAGAAACAAATCAGCATTCAAAGAAAAATACATCACGTTCTTCACCCTGGGACAGATAATCCAAGGCACAGCAGCCATGCCTCTTTACATCCTCGGCTTTACCTTTCTTGACGACAGTGTCCCCACACACTCCAGTGGCATCTACTTAGGCAAGTTTCTCCCCTCATCTGTTTTGAGTTGCCATTCACTCTGTAATCTGGTATGTGCATGTTGGAAGATGTAGCGTACTCACCACTGGCCCTGTGTTCACATTGCAGTGTGTAGTTCATGTGTTCACTCGCAGAATCACATGGGAAAGTGTGCATGTGGCTCAGTGCTAGAACACGCAGAGTGCATACAGAGCTTGCGTGAAGCCCTGGGTCTGGTCCTCAGCAGCACCAACACAAAACAAAACAAAAATTCCAAGCACAAAATAACAAAAAGATAAATGAAAACAATAATAACAAAAAAGGCCAATCACACAAGATACCCTAAATCTGCTCCTTAAAATTTGGAATTCTAGCAATTATCTGATATATGAATGCCACTGAAAATACATAGAACAATAGGAAAAAATTTCTCCAAGTAGCGAAGGTGTGCTTCAGATAGACACATAGGGATATAAACACATATGCACGTGTACATGTCTGTTTGTGCATATGTGCGTGTACAGTGTATGTATGTATTTTTCTATGTATGTCTATGTAGATCCACATAGTCACACCATATTACACAGACAGTAGGTCTTTTCTCAAGAGACATGTCTACAGTGACTGAGTTCCAGAGGTTGGGTAGTTGTATTTTTAAACTTGGGATATGCAGATGGGAGATGTTGCCTGGTAACTATTAGAGGACAGGACTTCATAATGTGACACTTTCAGTGGAGATTCAGGGTGATTCTGATATAATCACTGTATTCAAGTCTCGTTACATGTGTTAGCTCGGTATTTTTGCAGCATGTAACTTTCCTAAGGTAAATGAAAAATTTCTTGAAAGAGAGACACTGATAAGCTATTCACTTGACTATGGTGGAATTGATCCTTTCAGTGTCTGTTGCTATTGTGTCCTCAGCAATTAATCTGGATATTTCTCCCAGAATAATTTATCTTTTTTTGCTATTGTGATAGATTCTGGTCCTGGTATATCATCTATTTTTACATAGTTGTCCAAGTATAGTTTTAAAAAAATATAAAAATTGTTGTTATATACTTAATATAAAGATGATTGGAAAGTATACATTATTTTGGACTGAAATAAATATTCTCCATCACATATGAGAAAATTCATGTCAATAAACTAACATAAAGGACATTTACATTCAAATTTACTTTTATAAAAAAATATTTGCCATATTAGACAATAATGATAGCAAATTTATTTCTTTTATTTTAAATTCTATTGAATAGCAATTTAAACACATGACTCCAGAGATTAGTAAAAGGCTTACTGGAGCCTTGGCAGTTAAGGCTAAGGTGGGAATGTAAATGGGTCATCATGTTACATACTACATTGTTACAGGAAACAAGGAGTATCAGACTTATATCCATGTTAACTCTAAATGCCTTTGTTATCATAAATGTATAGGTTAAATAGAATATAATGAATAATAAAATTATCTGAGTTTCTCCTGTCTTGATTGGATAATATACATGATCAATTTTATGTGTCAACATGTGCAAGTTATAGCAACCTGCTGTCTGGTCCAACACTAATCTAGCTGTTTCCATGACAGTGTTTTACACTTATAGTTAGTAAACTTTGCATAAAGTCGGTAGGATGACTGGGCCTTATCCAGTTAACATAAAGCTCTAACTGTCAAGATAAAGTTTCTCCAATAAGAAGTAATTTTCCTGCAAGGCTGAAGGAAACTCTTTCTTAAATGTCTAGTTTGCTGACATACTCTATCAATCTGAGACGGGGTGGACCCCATAATCATGTAAATCAATCCTTTAAAATCTCTGTCTCTCTGTCTGTCTCTGTCTCTCTGTCTCTCTCTCCTCCTCTTCTCTGTCTCTCATCTGCCCTCCTGCTTCCTTGTCTTTCTCCCTCTTTTTCCTTCTCTTTCCTAATTAAAAATATCTCCTGTGTCTCTGGAGAATGCAAATATAAACAGATATGAAAAGCTTTCCAAAATAATCCACTTAGATTAAATAATTGTTATCATCTGTAACGAAGCCAGTTTCCCAGGATGTCTGATGTTCTGTATTCATTTTATAGGTTTAGCAGAAGCTGCAACAATGCTGGGTTACGGAATGGGTTTTGCAATGGGAGCACCACAGCACGAGTCCTCTGAGAATAGTACTCAAGTGGAACAGTCAGTAATTTTCTTCCCTTTTTCTTTTACTTTTCACATACATAATATTTGGTGAATTAATAATATAGCTTGTAACTATATATGTATATTTAATGATAAACATGTTAAGAAATATATGTACATGTGATGCATATACACATGTATGTTAGAAATATATTTAAAATACACATTTACATTTTTCTTGCCCAAAATATAATTAAAACCATACTCATTGTGACAATCTTACTATTAATTATCAAGTAGTTTTTGTTGTTGACAAAAACCACACAGCATCTGAACCATTATTAAGTGTACAGTATAGTCATTTTAACTATATTTGTGTTGTTTATAAGTTATATAGAATTGTTTCATCATGTAAAACTTGTATTATTTATCTACTTAACAATTTAATAGATCTTTCTTCTATTTTCTCCCCAGTCCTTAGTAGCCATATCCTACTTTATGCTTTGAAGACTTTGACTGTTTTATTATTTTTAATTTTTTTTCTTGAGTAGTTCAAGTTGACCCTGAACTCACTATGTAGTCCAGCCTGTTCTTGCACTCATGGGAGTTCTCCTGCCTCAGCCTCCAGAGTTCTGGGATTACAGGTGTTCACCACCACAGTTGGCAATTTTGACTATTTTTGACACTTCATGTAACTGGTATATATGGTACTTATCATTCAATGACTAATGTGTTTCACTTTTACTTTTTTTTTTTTTTTTTTGAGATAAGGTCTTGCTTTTGTAGTTCAGCATGGCCCTGAGCTCAACTATGTAGCCCAGGTGAGCCTCGAACTCAGCAATCCTGGCTAATCTCCCGAGTGCTGGGATTACAGGTGTGAGCCATCACTCCTGGCTTCACTTTTGCCCTTAAAGCAAGAGTAGGGTCCTTCGTCTACCATATCCACTGTGCTGGACCTTGTAAAGTATTTTCATTCACTTCTAATTTATGAAATGAAATCCAAGATACCTTAGGGCTCCAAGATGGAGAGAGGGGCAGGAGGCAGGTAAGAAATCTCCCTGGAGATTCTATGAAACACTCACTTTTGGGAAAAACAGATTAAAGAACTTTCCCTTCTCTGAAAACAAAACAAAACAAAACAAAAAAACATTGAAGGAATGAGAACAATAATTAAAAACAAACATTTTCAAAGACAAATTCAAAGAAAAAGAGTCTTCTGTGATTTTCACTGAGGGATTTTTTTCCAGACTCTGCAGTTTTGTAATCCAGACAGTTCAGTGTTCTCTGCCCAGCTTTAAGGCCAACGGTCTTTGAGCTGCCCTTGTTGGACACAGAGGCCTCCTCTCTATGCCCCTTGAGTGGTTACCATCCACTCCAAGGTGCATCCTTGCTTACACTGGTAGATGAGACAAGTGATAGTCATGTGGCTTCTGCTGGTTGTAGACCATGAAGCAGGAGATCAAATGGATTTTGGGTTAATGCTAGTGCTCCCGAGATCTGGTTGTTTCCTGTAGACCACAGAGTCCACATCCTTCTCAGCCTGAGTTCACACTTCTCGGTGGTGTCTATGGCTGGCCCATTCTCTGTGGTGGCCTCCAAATGTTGTCTTTTCCCAGTCACTGTGGGGCGGTTTTAACAGAGTCCCTGGATTTGCTGTGCAGGTTCATACTTTCTCACTGGGTCTGCTGCCCCCACACTTACCTTCTCTTCCCTGACACTGTCTTCTTCCAGGATCGGATTGGCCAGTTAGTACAGTCCTCTGCCTGGATTAGAGTTGGCAATGGCTATGCCACATGTGAAGTGGCATGCCCCACTTTCCTGGACTGAGCCCTGCATGCTATAACCCCCTCACTGTTTCTCACCAAATTTCTGAGATAATTTTTGTAAAACTACTCTTACAAATAAAACTGATCCTCTCAGATTATAATAAAAACAGTTTGGTTTGAATTGAATTTATATATCAAGCTGGGAATAGTTATTCTCTCCATGAGGAGGACAATACATTGCACTATTTTCTCTGTACTTTTTTATGCCTTTTGATAAAGTTTTGTTATATTTATTTATTGAATATGTTCTGGTAAGCCTACTCCTATGCATTTTGTACATTTGGTTAATGGTATATAGAGAATCATTATATCATTTCATTTTCTAATCAATTATTTCTAATAGAAGAAAAAATATTTTCATTTTTAAATTTATCTGGTAAATACAAGACATTTGGTCAAATTTTTGCTTAGACTTTTTAGTGTTATTTAGTTGATTAACCAAGCTTTCTATGATTATAATCAGATACACATATAATAATCATATTGTATGTAACATGATACATAGAAAACTTAGCTGTGATCAGAGGAGAGAAAGCTTCTGAGTCTTCATAAGCAACATAGAAACATGAAGCTCTAGTGTAATTCATGACAAGAGGATGATGGAATAGACAGTTGCAACCTTGTATGATTGTGGGCTGCAATTTGTATTCCTGAAGAATGCAATCAAAGGAAAGGAGTCATTCCATCAGTGAGTCATGTGTGGAGCATCTTACACATTTTATGACAGACAAAGTCTAGGAACTATTACTCAGCAGGTCTTAGTTGGCAGCAGAGTCGTCTGTGTGAATCGCTATGGACAAGGACATTGTCCTAGAATGATTGGTTGGAGAAGGTCTTAAACATGTATGGAGCTGAAAACATTTGGGGATATATTTCATTTTCCCCAAATTTCCATCCTAAATGACTCCAAATAATTTTGTGACTATGAAAAATCTCCTTAAATCACCTAAGAATTATCAGGTGCAGCAAAATACCACACTAGTAGCTCTAAAGAAAAGGAAAACATAAACATTTAGGATTTTGCAAGACAGAAGTGAAACAATTGGAAGATCAATGAATTTATATATCATAGTGATAGTGATCTATTGATAGTGATCCGATAGTGATCTGTTGAAAAACCAAGAAGATATAGCCACGAATTAAAATTAGTACAAATTAACAGACAATTCCACCTCTCTTATGTGCTTTCTGACTGATTATGGTTTTGTTTATCATAAAATGTCCAAAGCTGAAGTTTTTCATTTTTCTCTATTATAGTTTTGTCAACCGTGTTGGTAATGTACAGCTGCAGAGGAAATGGTGGTATAATTTTGTTTTTGCCTCTTTGCTTGCATGGTCTACATTCCTGCCATTCTTATGCTTTCCACACAGCTTAGCAGGTGACTACAAAAATATAATTAATTAACTAAAGGTCAAATAATGTGGGTGTCTATATATATACATATATATATATATATATATATATATATATATAGTGTCATGTGTTAGTGTTTTTGAACAAATAGAACAACAATGTTAGCCACATAGTTTATGTAGTTATCAGAATTTCATATATATATATATATATATATATATATATTTATACTGCTTCTTTTAAAAATGAAATATATTTAAAGTACATAGTTGGGTTTTTTAAATGAGGTATATTTAAAGATACCTAACATCCTTTAATGTTTGTACCATCATGGAGACACTATATAAGACAGAATCACTATTAAAATTATTACAAATACAAAAAATACATACGAAGTCAGAAATATCAATTCTATCTTGATGGTATATTTGATTGGCACAAAATATCTTTAGTAAGAGCAGAGAGTCCTTTTTTCAGGGTTTGGAGCTGTGCTGTCATACATATTGGCCACTTCTCAAGTGTGTGGGGCTTGTCGCTCAGTGAGGCAGCTCCTGCCTGGCAAACACAAGGTCCTGAGTTTGGTCCCCAGGAGTCACGTGGGAAAAAAGTGTCCATTTCAACTCAATCAAAATTGATTATGGGGGGGGCCGGGGAGTTAGCTCAGTGGTTCCAGCGCCTGTCTTGCAAGGACAAAGACCTGGGTTCGATCCTCAGTAACCACATACCATAATGGGCGTGGAGACTCACGCCCAGCAGCAACCAGTACCACATACCACAGTGCCGGGCGTGGTGGCTCACGCCTGTAATCTCAGCACTCGGGAGGCAGAGGCAGGAGGATTGCTGTGATGTGAGTTTGAGGCTGAGCTCAGGGCCAGCCTGAACTATAAAGGGAGACCTTGTCTCAGAAAAACCTAAAAAAAAAAAAAAAAAAAAATTGATTATAGGGAATATTTTTGAAGTACTTGGTAGATATAGGTAACTACTGGACTGTACTGATATAAATATCTTTCATTACTGCATTTTCTCAATAGATTAGGATTGACCTCAACATGTTTGAAAAGGTCCTCACTAACCTTTCCAGAATAAATTAGGTTTGTTAGGACTCGTACCTGTGTGCTTTGTTTGCTTTTTAATTATTTGAACAGGTCATAGGTTTACTTTTTGTTGTTAACTCACAGGTACAGCGATGGTGAAAGCAACGAAACAAAGTGAATTTCGTTTGTACGAGAGCAGCCTGAACTACTGGAAATTTAAGCCACATTTTAAGCACTTGTTTGGTGCTGTTTGGGTAAAGTTTAAAAAATAATTCATGTAAACTCGTTTCTAAATTGAAAAGTGTAGACTTAAAATAACTACTAGTGTTGAATTTAAGTTTTCAGGAAAGTTTGTGGGTCTTTCAATTTAATTATTTATTTTCTTCACAATAGGAAATCACACAGCTCTTATGTAAATGGCATTGCCAAGACTTTGACTGGTGTCAGAGACTAACACCATGTATTTCTTGTAATTTTTCCTTTTGCCTTATTTTGTGTTGATTTTCCCCTAAGACATGAAAAGTTTCTTTAATGAGATGATATATAGATATCCACATTATTTTTATTATGTTTAAATTACTTAGAACCTTAGAAGTAAACACATATTCCCACAAGCGTTGTATCTCATGCAGAATATTTTATCACAGTATCAAATGAGGAGCCTCTGTTTCCTTAGGTGAGAAACAGCAGAAACAGCACTATACTTCAGATACCAAAGCAAAAAGGTCAACTTCCAAGTAGCCTTCATCTGTCTTCCTTTCTACTTAGTCATCTTTTTTAATGCTGCCTGCACAATTATTTTACTCATATATAAATTCTATAAAGTTATGTCTGAGATTGAACTGTTGGTAAATTTTATATTTTCAAAATAAGACTTTTGAGACCTTGTAATAGAATCAATTATATTTTCTTGTTTTACTTTCTCGGAATTTTATTCCTTTTCCCTTATATTTTAACCACTCTTTTTATGTTGCATAAATAATTTTTACTGACTTCTATTTACCAAATGTTTTTCTTTTTGTCAAATCATTAACCATTCCTTGCTCTTTATTACATTTCATTAAGATTTTAAATTTACTTTTATTTTATCAGAATATATAAGTACATACTTTAACAGAGTAGAAGCCAGTTACAACTTTTCTATATTGTTACAATCCAGATGTGACTGTTTACAAAACACTGCATAAAATTTAAGCATGAATGTTTTAAGATTTTTTTTCTTTAAAAACTTTTCAACATGTTTTGCTTGTGCATGTCATCTGGATTCATAGTGCTGTTTCAATACATGCACAACACAGAATGTACCAATCAAACTAAGGTAAGTGCAGTTTCTGTCCTTTTCTAATTTTTTAATGTTTGAAGCCTTGAGTTTGCCTCTTCTAAATCTTCATATGATTGCGAACTACAGTCCACTCACTACAGTATAGACTGCCAGAGCTGATTCTTTCTATTGGTGTTTTGCTTTGTTCCCAGCCACATTTTTGAGTCTTGTTTCCAGTTTCATCATTCAGGTCAACTTTTATTCTTAGATTTCGTGTATGAGAGAGAACTTGCAGTATTTGTCTTACCCAACAATATCCTTCAGTGCATTGCATTCTGTTACAAGATTTTGTTCATTTTCTTTTCATGTATTTCCTGGCCATTTGTATTTCTTCTTTGGAGAAATGTCTATTCAAACCATTTCTACATTTTTCAGTTGCCAACTTTTTGTTGCTAAGTTTCTGAGATTCTTATTTCTTCTGGGTATTAACTCTTTGTCAAATGCATCATTGACAAATGCTTTATCTTTGTTGCTTATCTTCTTACCTTGGTGCTTGCTTTGCTGGACAGATGCTTCTTTTTCAAATTTGAACTGAATATTTCCTTTAGATATAGGAAAAACATTTTGTATAAAATTATGAGAATAATAGAAGTAGACACCTTGTATCATTATCTTCAAAGCAGCTACTTAGAAGACAAAAACTGAAAAGATTCTTATAAAAAAGAAACTAACAGATAATGCAACAAAGCTTTGTTTTCAGTGACAGAAGGTAAAGAGTATAAATGAAACAAATTAGTTTTCCATTTGTCTATTTTTCCATTTGTCTGTTTTTGCTTTTCTGACTTACACCTTTGGCATTACTTACACTGATGTCTTCAAGTGTTTCCTCCATGTTTTGTTTTATAGTTTCAGGTCTTACATTTAGGATTTTGGCTAATTTTGAGTTGACTTTTGTGTGGGGCAAGAGGTAAAGATCAAATTTCAATCTTCTACAGATGGATATCCATTTTTGCCAGCACTATTTACTCAAGAGACTCTTCTTCCTCTACTGTATATTTTTGCTGCCTTAGCTGAGAGTCAGCTGTCCATAGAAGTGTGGGTTGATTGCTGGGCTCCAGAAGCCTGAGTCTGTTTTAAAGTCGGTGGTGTGTTCTGTGTACTGTGGCACTGTAGTGTGTTTTGAAATCAATGTTGCGATGTGCTTTATTGTTAATGATCACTTTGGCTCTTCATGTCTTTGGAGCTTCTGCATGAATTTTAAGATTGCTTTTTATAGTTTGGAGGAACTGAACCCAAGGACAATCTGTTATGGAAGTGCAGCCCAGCCATTTTATTTGAAGGCAGAGTCTTGCTAAATTTCCCAGGGGACCATCATGTGATCATCATGCCTCAGCTTCCCAAATAGAAAGGATTGCAGTTCACACCACTGTGATAAGCTAATACTATAACCCTGGTATGCACTGAATCCATAGATTGCTTTTATTTCTTTATTGAGTTTATTGGTACTTCAGGTATACATTATGGTCACATTTATCATTCAGAATTTGTACCTGTATGTGATTTCACTTTTTGTGAGCACTTAAACAATTTTATTCCTCTAATCTGTGAGTATGTGAGACCTTTCCACATTTTTATATACTATTTAATTTCTTTTATCAATATTTTCATTACAATTATAATACTAATAATTATAATTAGTATAATTTTTATTATAGAAATCATTCACTCAATTAAAATTATTCCTATGTATTATTTTTTGTAGTATTATGCCTTGTATTGCTTCATAATCTTTTTCTCGGCAAGCTCATTCAAAATGCTACCAATTTTTTAAATGTTGATTTTGTGTCCGACAACTTGACTGAATTTATGAAACAGTTTTAGTAGCCTTTAGGTGTTGTCTTTAGCTTTTTCAATAAAACATCGTATCTGCAAATAGGAGTAATATGACATTATATTTTTCTATCTGTATGCCTTTCACCCACATTTAAAGTTAGTTCATATTGTAAAAAGTAATCTTAAAACTATAAATAATTTAGAAACTGATTTAGCAAAGATGCTTAAGAATTTCATGAAAAATTTTAAGTTTGATGAATCTCTATTAAACAAGGCTAGAATAAATTGAATGATATATTATGGCAACATTCATATATGTGATTTATTCTCAAATCTATGAATGCAGTGCAAGTATAATTCATATTATGGTATTAATTTTATTTTTTGAGAGTAAAATATTGACTAAATTTCATATAGCTGAAGTAAACACAAACAAACACAATAGGCTTAGTACATATTAAGATATTTTACAAAACCATAGTAGTGAAAACAGTATAGCATTTTCTCTGTATAGATAAATGGAAGTAATAGAACAATAAAAGAAATCAGCAAGAGATTTTATATACTACATAGAATTTTGAATATGATGAAATAACCAGTGCAAGAACAAGGGTTAAATGTGTGGTGAAAAGTTTTGCTGCCTATATGTGAAAAATCAGGTGAGATAGTTATCTCACATTATGTGGAAACATAATTCTCATGTAAACAAATTTCGGAGCAGGTGTACTAGTTGTTGAAAGCAGGCTCTACACTGAGCTATATTCCCAGGCTCTTACACATTATTATTATTATGTTTTGAGAAAGGATCTCACTAAATTACTAAACTATCTAACCTGGGTTTACACTCTAGATCCTCTTGCTATAGCCTCCCAGTATGCTGGGATTACAGCCCTGTACTTTTGCACCTAGATTTCACAACATTTTTAAATTGACAAGACATGATTACTGTTAAAAACCAGAGGGATATTTTGCAATGTAGAAATAGGAGAATGTTAAGCAAGATTTTGATAGCATAAAATATTCAGTAAAATTTATGGATTAGTTTATACAAAACCAAAGGTTAAAAGGAAGAAAACTATAGACAATATTAATAAAAAAGTAAGAGATATCTAAACCCAGGAGATTAATACTTAAAATAAGCAAGGAATTCTTGGGAAAATCTACATGAACTCTTCAAGTAACCTGAAAGAATGGTCAGTATACACACACACACACACACACACACACACACACCACCAATAGCTAAGAAGAGACTAGTTACATTCCCAGTTATATAAATACATGATAAAGCTTTGTAACAGTACCTTATATTTGTCTGCATGAGTATATCCTGAAAGCATAAATATTATCAAGTATTTGTGACTCCTATGGGGTGTGCTGATGATCTACTACAGAGTGACAAAGCCCCACACACCTTCCTGTAGAAAACAATAGACATGCCTATTTTGCTTATATTGAGAGTGACAATTGATACACATGTACATTCTTCTTGAGCTAAGAAAAATGACTGCCAAATAACATTCCCATTTCAGATTCTGCTGAGGAATCCAGTATTGATGTGCCAAGCTTTCTCCAAAGCTTCAGAATCTTTAATCATTATTGGGGCCAGTGCATTTTTGCCTATATACTTAGAAACTCAGTTTTTATTAACACCCATGATGGCAGCTTTGCTTACAGGTACTTTCTCTTTCATGCTGTCGCCGTTTCAAAAGTGTTGTGAGGTCCTCACTCATGTGGATTTAGTAAATATGTCCAGCAGGTAGAAAATACCAAGAGAAATATGCTTGACAGATATTTGCAGATGTTTTTAAAAAATGAGAACACTCTGTTATCGTTCTATTGATATTTTTCAAAACAAAATGTTGTATGAACGTTTGCATCCCTTCCAAGCCCTCTGTCTTCCTCTCTTCCCTTGTCTGATCCTCTTCTGAAGTTACACTGCATCCTCCTTCCACAGATTTCTGTCTGAGTTTCTGCTTGTCTTCTTGTCTCAAGTCAGTCTATTTCTATGATTAATTTATCAATTTACACAAATTCTTCTGCTATTATTTTCCTCCTGAGGTGGAGGGAATGATATAAGTAGAATTAAAAAGGAAAATAGAACAGATGAAAAATTGGGAAAGAAGAGAAAATGGAAGAAAAACATCCAGTTAAAAAATAGAAAAAAAGATAAAAGTTATGAAAAATGAGAAAAAGCAACAACAATAGTACAGTCAATAGAGAGAGGAAAAAACTAGTAGACTTTCTCCTTTTTGGGGTCCTTTGGGAAGCTTCTCTGGGCCTGCTAAGGTTGCAGTCTGCTCCGTACCGAAGGAGAGGTTAGTGGGTTGTAGCCACACCTGTATTTCCACCAGTTCTTGCCAACTAGCTGGGGTGGAACGCAGGCTGCTCCCCGCAGGTCTCAGGTGAGAAGTGGCTTCTCGGCTGCAGAAATCTGTTCTCAGGCCAAGCTTTCAGCCCGTTTACCTGGGCCGAGGCCTTTTTCTCTTGGGCCCAGGGTGGGTGGAAGATGAACTTTCTTTGGCTCTGGAGGTCCCTGAGGCCTGTGTGTGTCCGCGGGCCTGGCAAGTATCTAGCCATGGCGATGCCTCCGAGAGGAGGGCACAAGTGAACAGCGCACTTCTGTGAGGAGGGAAGGTCGGAACCTCAATCCTGTCACCTTTAGAAGCGGCTCCTTGGTGCAACCGCGTTTGACGGGTGTCGCATCTCCGTACCCTGAGCCCTGCCGGCTCTCTCCATCACGGGCCACCCTCGCTGTGGCACAAACGCGTAGCAGGTTCGTGTCAGAAACTTTCCCCCAAACCACTGGCCTCCGCCTGTCCAGCCAGTGAGGCAAGATGCCCAAGGGGACCCTGAGGTGATTATCCTGGGTTTCATCCCGAAAACAGAATCTTTCTCAAAGTGATGAGTTCTCCGGTTCGCCCTCGGAGAGTTTGCTGAGAGCAGGAATTACGCCGGCTTTGCGGATCCCGCAGCGGTTTTATCTCTCCCAACAGGACCTCTCTCAGAAAGAGCCTTGGCTCCTGTCCTCTGCGAGTTTGCTGAGGGAAACAGTGATTATTTCCTCTAAAGCCAGTTTGTTGTGCAAACTCCAGGTCACCGTTTGTTGAAGCTGTTTCCCCACAAGGTGCTATGCTTTGAGTCTCTCTCGCACACAACAATTGACCAATATAATCTGTTTAATCAATACAATCTGTGTCAGTGGATCCTATTCTTCTTAGAGATCATTGTGCCCCACCCCCCCCAGGGCACCGCGACGGGAGCTGGGCATTCGCGTCTCCTCACACCCTCGCTCTTCTCGTCTCTCATCCATCCCTGCTGTCCTTTCGTCCTGTCGTTCCTTCCCTCCTTACTTCTCTCTCCTTCCTCCCTTCCTTCATCCCTCCCTCCGTCCCTCTGTCCTCCCGCTCTCCCTCCCTCTCCTTCTCTTTCTTTCCTCTCTGTTTGTGGAATGCACCAGATTTCCTCAGTTTCAGCGCAGATACCAGCTACACCCCTCCCTCTGTCCATCCTGTGGAAGTCCTGAGGGCTTCTATTCCACTACCATGCACCTCCACTTCGTTTTTTAACTTTAACAATTAATTTTTTGAATGTCCAAATTTCCTATTATTTCCTTTTTATATACCCATCTTATTCCTTTACTTTTTGTTCATTTCATTTTTTTCTTTGTAATTTATACATTTTGAAATTGCTTGTTTTCCGGTCTTTGTGAGACCTTCCATGACATAAATGTAACCGGTCTGAATGTTGTGTAACCTCGCATTAATCTCCCTTTCTGTCTGTGCTCGCAGCTGAGGGCTTTGCACCCATGTATCATGTCCATCGGATTATTTCTTGCTGTATTTCTTTTTGTCCTTCTTCTGCTGCTCCCGTGTTTTCTTTCCTGACCTTTCTTCTTCCTAAACAGAAAACTATAGAGGCTCTTCGGGATTCTTAACGTTCCTCGTATCTGTACAGATACGAGGGGTGGCTTGTTCACGGATCTGTTGGCAAACTCCTGTCACTAAGATCATGCCTCTTGCAACAAGCCACATGTCCAGTTTGCTAGCTGACAATGGCTTTCAGAGAGACAGGCCCCAGCTACTCACTAGCGTGAACTAAGTCATTCATCTGTCTTAGGTATTATATGTGCAGAAATAAAATTCCATCTCACTTTCGTAGAGCCCAGCAGATCTAAGACTTAAACTTCACTCACAAATGTGTATTTCTCATAAAGCTGAGGTTTGTTAAGGTATTTGTTATGCTCTTAATCTGTTTGGTCTGTCTTTAAATGTACATAATGCTGGCTGTTAGACTGGAGAGTATTCCATGAGTTTATTAATTTTGTGTATTACTAAGTGATTAATTTTAACTGTGTTCTTTGCCTTTTTATAGGACTTATCTTAATTCCAGCAGGTGCACTTGGTGTGGTTGTAGGAGGCCTCATTGTCTGTCAGTTGGAAATGTCTTGCAGAGCCCTGATGAGATTTATAATGGTTTCATCCACTATATCAGTTATATTTATGGTGATTTTAACTGTTTTACATTGTGACCCTGTCAAATTTGCTGGAATCAGTGAAAATTATGATGGGTAAATATCATTTTGCGTATTGGACTTTTAAATGAAAACTCAACAGCAGAAATCTCAATCAGTTAATGGCTATTGTATAACCCATATACTTAAATCATTCTTATAATTATTAAAACACATAAAAATAGTTGAGTGTTTTATCTTTCATAATGAAGGAAAAAATACTGTGACATCACATGATATGTGAAGGGAAAAACATTCAGATACCTGATAATATGTATTTTATTCATTCATAAAGTATAAAAAATATTGAAATAAATAATACCCAAATAGTAATAATTTATATTAATACAGATCACAAATAGGAGATAGAACTGGCCTTTGCCCAATGGCAATTGTATGCTTTGTTCTGGATTTAGTCTGTATGTCTTCTTTTAGTCATCAGAGAATAGATGTGACTTACATCTGAAGGTACACATGAATAATAACTTCTTGAAATTGCAATTTGGGTAGAGATTGATCTTAAGTACTGGGCAAGAGAACTGGAACCAGAAACCAAGGACTGAGCAAGTGAAGTGAGTAAGGATAATTTAACTACTTCCGGCTATAGTGGAGTAGCACCTGGATGACCAATGGTCCTCAAGTGTTACTGGACCTCATGACTTTCCACAGATTGAAAAAAATGCTTAAGCTTCAGTCACAATACACACATATTTGAAATATAAATTAATGTACATCATAAATTCAAAAGAAAAGCTACTACATTTTTAGGAAAATAAAGGTGAAAATGCTTGAAATTTAGAACTAAGTGAGGAGTTCTTAAACATATCATTAAGTATAAGTTGAAATTGGGAAGGAAAAGTTTAACTGGACTCTACCAAAATTAAAAGTTTTGCGTTCAAAAGGACTATTCTAACAAGATGAAAATATCTTATAAAATGAACAAAATATTCCCAAACTGAACATTCATGAGTATCTATAATTGGGGAATTAAGAATATGTTGGTTAAAAATCCCTGGAAAAACAAAACTCATTGGAGATTTCGCTCAGTGGTACCATGCCTACCTTGCAAGCACAAAGTTTTATCCTTGATACTACCAAAAAGGGAAAAATAAATAAGAATGAGCGAGTCTTTTACTCTCCCAAGATATAAATGAAAATATATAATTTTTATGAAACTTTTATTTGTAAATTAGCATGTGAATTATATGGAAATAAATTTATCAATAATAATCAAAATTTTTATAAAGAAAAATAGGGAATTCATTGATATGGATAAAAATACTCAAACCAAGCAAAAGAATGCTAATGTATTTGAGGAGCAAATATTAGAAAGGTATTAGTTCTCTGCAAATTATAACTTCCTTGCAACACTAATAAAAATCGTCATAGAATTTTTCATAAACCTTAAAGAGTTTATTCTATGGTCAAATACAAGAACAAAACACTAAGAAAATACAGTACACTCCCTAAAACAATTCCAAGTAGTAGAACTGTTCACTGAAAGAAAATGAAAATTTATTGTGAAACTAAAGCAGTGAAAATCGTAGCTTTTTTTTTTTTTGTATTTGGTGTGTGTTTTGATACCTAGTTGTTGTGCTCACTGTGGGAACTGTCGCATGCATGCAGCACAATGTGATCATGTTTAGTCTTTCCACCCTGTTATGCTATCCCCACCCCTCTTGAAGATCTCCCCCATTTCTAGAAGTCTAATTCTCATGTCCTATAATCTCTCCTTTATTTTGTTAATTTACTTAGTTATGGGTTGTCTTTCCTCATCAAAGAGAAAATGTGATATCTAACTTTCTGAGTGGGTCTTACTTCATGAGCTCAAGTGCACAGATAGTAAGATTTAAAAACAGAACAGTCATACATCCATGAATGCTTGAAAAATTGGTATATGAAAAATATAGAAAGATCATCTAATGAAGAATTCTGAGCTTTTTTAAAAAAAGTAGTTCTGGAAATTGTGTTTATCCCACAGGAAATAAAACTTCCATATCTACCCTCCATAATCCATAATTCTGCAATTTGTAGAAGAAAAAGACAAAACTTTTAGTGTTTAACAAAAAAATGACAGAAAATACATTTGCCTTTATCATAAAGAAGAATATTTGCTAGAAGAATATTTGCTGAGTCAAAGAGCACACACAGGGAAGAGAAAAGATTCACAGATCTAAGAAAACTGAGTGCTGTATAGATGAGGATTACTAACACTCTTTTGTGAATGCCTTTAATATTTCATCATTAGAACAAGTTTGTAATATGCCAATATGAGAAATCTTCCCCAATTCTGGAAGGGTAATGATGTATTTGGTTTGGTGATAAGTAACATTAAAAAGTACCATATGTCTTGAATAATGTTGTATTTCATTTTTTTTCCAGTCACAGTTCAGGAAATTCTCATGAACTTAGAAAAAAAATGGCTGGGTGTTGCTTTGTGATGTCCAAGAAGTGGTCTCTTTGAGTCTCACTGCCCTGTCACACCTGGCTTTAATGCTGTTGTCACTCTGGATTAATACGCCTCATGCTTCGCGTTCAGGCCTTCTATTACCTCTCCTTTCATTATGTGACAAGAAACAGTTGTTAAGGACAGTTTCAGAAGTGGAACACACTGATATGCATATGCCGATTGCGTCTTTGGCTTGCAGTCTAAGTTTCATATAGAAAATTATTTTTATTCTGCAAAACCAAAGACATATGGTGAAAAAATAAGCTTCTGTACAATGGAGGAAGAAAGAACACAATTTGAGGGTAATTTTGTCAAAATCACCATCTTTCTGAGAATTTTTAGTTTTGAAATTTATTTTTAACTCAAGTATTCAAAAACATTATTCATATTCAATGGTGTTTGATGCAGTGTTTAATGTTTCAATACATCCTGTACTTAAGTTAAACACATCTAACTCACCATTTATCATTATTGTGTGGCAAAATTATTTTAATTCTTGCTATACAATCACTACCTATAGTCACTTTATTGTAAAATAGGATCTCTCCTACCTGACTAACATGTAGGGCCCATTGGTTGACCTTTTTATTCTGTATAAGAAATCAAAAGCTAAATAGATAGAAGTTCTTTTACTCATTATCTTTGATTAAAACTGGTTCTAATCCTTGAAGATAACTATCGCTCAGAAGTGTGTGTAAGGCAGAAGACGACATAGTCAATGTGGTTAAGACAAAGTGAATTAACTTCAGACAGGAGTAAAAATGAACGTAAAAGACACATGATTCTACAAGACTTGCTGGACCCCACTAACACACATGCATCTACATCATCTGGCTTTCAGAAGGTGAAAGAGAAAAGTCTACACAAAGTTCATTTCACAAACTAATGGCTGAAAACTTGCTGTGTTTTGTGGGAGGCATGTAGACTCCACGTGTCCCAGTTAGCCCCAGACCCACAATGTCTTTCCCAAGGAACGTGATAATCAAGCCCTCAAAAGTCAAAAATAAAAGAAAAAAATCCAAAAGCAGCAAGAGAAAATGTGAAACCACATGTAAAGGAATCTTCATACGGGTAACATGAGATTGTTCACAGAAACCTGAAGACGAGGAGGAAAAGGGGATAGTGCGCTCAAAACGGAGAAATGATTTTTTTCAAAAAAGATTGCTGAATAGTATCCTTCAAAAAATTGTAATGATTCCTTTTACTTTCTACAGAGAATTTCACACTTTCTTTTGTTTTCATGGTGGAAGTTATCAGTCTCTTACTTCTAGATTTAGGAACCTCTTAAATTTTAGTGAAGCCAGTCTAGTGGTGAGGAATTCTCTCAGTTTTTCCTTCTCTGAAGACCATTTGTGTTGGAAGAAGACAAAAAAAAGGGCATACACTATATGGTTTCACTTTACAAAATTTTAGGAATTTCACACCTACTAATGGTAACAAGAAAAAAATTGATAAATGCCAGAGAGTGGAGGAATTATAAAAGGGTATAAGGAATTTTGGGAGAGTGATAAGCTTATTTTTTATCAAGCTGAGGTGACAATTTCATAAATATATATATATATATATGCACACATATATATAAATTAACATGACAGAAAGTTTCATATGGCATACACTAAAATGTGCATTTTATTGTACACTGAAGAAATCTCCATAAACTATTAAAAAGAAGTAATTTCAATAACCACACTTAGCAATAGCACTAATCACCTCATTAATATATCCGCTTATATATTAAAACTATGAAACAGTGTCCTCATACTCCTTCATTTACTCAGTCACTTTTATAGAACAGGTCAGCTGGGAAACCTCACCGCTCCTTGTAATGAGCACTGCAGATGTTCAACATCGTTGTACTCCTCTGTCTGTGGAAGGGATAACATTGAGTATTTCTCTCCATGCTTTGCCGGCTGTACACTTTCTAAAACCATCAAAAATCAAAAGGTAATTTTAAAAAAATAATTATGCTTCTTCTTCTTCATTAACTTGTTCGCCTTGTAGACAGTATTTGTATTTTACTTCTAGCTCTCTGTAAAAATTTTCTTTCTTGTTTTAAATTTTCAAAACAACAGAAGAAAATTTGTTTCATGGTTCCATAATACAAAAGGCCCGTGGGGATTGGGACTAGCAGAGATGTTGCTAACATTAAAATGTGCCTTGGTATATTACATGTCCTCAGTTTTATGTCTCTTTTAAGCAGTGAGTCAGTATGATTTTCCTCTGATGACAGCAAAGTTGAAACAATCTAAATAAACATATTCTCCTCCACTTTTGCAGTTTGTCTTCGTTTCTGTGCTGCTTGCCAGCGGAAACTGCTCCCTTCACACACCAAGGAGTTGACCCGCGCTATTGTTTTGATCACATTTTTTTTTTTCTGTTGAGGAATTCAAAATGTCTACTTTAGGCTCTTCTTGCTATTTTTCTATTTCTGCCTCACCTTAACTCAGGTATAGAAATGAGTCCTTTTGTTGAGTATTACAAATCATGAGGTATACAAGGCTTTTATAAAGCATAAGATGTTCCAAAAATAGTAAGAGTTAGAGAAAGTTCACTAAGCACAACAGGCTGGCTTCTGTCAGACTCTACTCTCTTCCTATGAGATCGCATTCTTGCTAATCAGGGGGTTTGTGTCATGTACAACAACAAGGAATACAAGAAACAGACCTTCAAGATGTCCATCAGTTGAAACATTACTACAATATCTGACTTTATTTACTCACCTTTTTACTATTTCGGTCATATATTTTATTTAGTCATCTATTTAAATAGCACATTCATTGTTTCTTTATGCAGTCAATAATCACTGTGGTTTACTTCTTTTCTTCTATTTCCATGCTTTCATGGGGTCTGTCACTGTAAGAGTGAGAAAATCACTTAAAAAGCAAAAATACTGATTTTGGCTCTCAGTTTGAGAGATTCCAGCCCATGGTTGCTCCATTTCATTGTTTCTTGGCCCATGGTTAGACCTAGTTCAAAGAGAGGAAAACTACTCTCTTTATAGAAGCCAGTATGCAGAGAGGAGAGAGACAGGGTAGAAGGGGAGCTCCAAATAACCTACTTCCTCCAATTATGCCCAGAGTACTAAAGTAGCCACACCCTCCAGAGCCCCCTTTAGCTTGAGTATTTAATAAATTAATAATTAATAAATTAATAAATGAATCCCCAACAGATTAGAGCCCCCAGCCAATTTTTCCAAGGCCTCACCTCTAACCACCACTTCACTGGAGGCCAAGACTGCAGCACATGATATGTGATCTTCTGTGGGAGATGCTCATGATCTGACTATAATATGTGGGGCTATTCTCTTTCGGGCTGAAGAATTTTACCTTTTCTCCATTTCTGAGAACCTTTCACTGACTATGGGACACTAGACACTTTAGACTCCCATGGTTCTTATTTTATATCTTTTCTCATTTGATCTCATCTTTCACTGTCCTTGTCATGAATCTTTTTACCCTCTCCTCTGGAAATAAAAAAAATCCATCAGGAGAATTGTCACAGTTTTCTCTAAAACTGTGCTTTATCTTTCGACTCTGACTTGTATTTACCTCATTCCTCTTTTAGGGGTAGCTTTAGACGGTAAATGAAACTTTTGCTCTGTCACCTGCCTCATCCAATTGAGTCACTAGAGGTGAAGTCCTCTTCCTTCCTCATTGATACCTTCATCACGCTTTCACTACCTTCTCCCATGCTAGAAATTCATCGGAGGGTCTAACATTCTAATTCTGCACGTTGCAGAATTCTTAGTTGCTCATTCACTAAAAGTCTTGTCTGCCCTCTGCTTCATCTCACATCCTGCCCTGCACAGACTTCATGCCTTTTCTGTTCAGTATCTACTTCTTCCACCATTTCAATTTCAGTTGTTCACCACTTCCTTTCTTTTGGTTCCCTCTCTTTAGTTCTGCTATTTTAGGGTTGATTATGTAAGGAAAATAAATCAATTTTTTTTAAAGACCTAAACAGAGTTTGTAGTTACAGAGATCAATAAACCAGTAATCCACTTAATTTACCCTAAATTACAAAATAAGAAGAAAACTTCAATAGATTAAAAAATATTAAAATGAATTATTAGTGAAGGAATGCAAGAGAGCAAAAATGAGTTAAATCTGAGTAATTCAGAAATTTAAGGTATAAAAATTACACCAGTATCATTGGAAAAGCTATTAAATTTTTACTGGATATGCTGAAAGACATAATCCACCCTAAAGCAGCAGAACTTCAAAGTTTCATAGGTTTCCCATTCACATTATTGCTTTTTTTCATTGACTGTATACATTTGCTTTTTTGAAATTCTTTCTTCATTTAAAAATGCATTCACAAATATGTTGTTATGAAAACAAATATCCACGCTATGTTTATTCTGTCCTTAATTATTTTTCTATGCTAATATTATTATGGTGGTATTAAATTATTTTGCTTTTATATCAATCTAGAATATTTTTGTGAGCCTAGAAATATTTGTACCTGCCTTGTGCCTGCTGTACTTAGAAACATTCTTGCTGTTTTTTTTTTTAATTATTATTTTTTGAGACAGGATCACTCTTTGTAGTTCCATCTGGCCCTGAGCTCACTATGTAGACTAGGCTAGCCTTGAACTCACAGCAATCCTCCTGACTCTGCCTCCCAAGTGCTGGAAATACAGGCATGAGCCACCATGCCCAGCATTGTGATATGTGGTACCGGGGATCAAACTCAGAACCTTGTGCTTTCCAGGCAGATGCTGGAACCTTTGAACTAAATCCCTAACCCAATTATCTTTTTTTTTTTTTTAAGAAAGTAGTATCTTTTCTATGTGGTTATAAAATCTTTCACAACAGAATAAATGTCCATATTTCAAGCTTCAGTTAAAATTTTATTTTATTTGTTGCATTATCTTTAATTTCTCTCAAGTCATATAGCTGTCCAAATATTATTAAACTGAGCATAAATGTTTTGAGAAAATTTCTTAAATTAATAGGACTTTTCATACTATAGTTAATACACACACTCACCTTTAGTAAGTAAGATAACTTGGATATATTCTTTTTTTTTTTTTTTTTTTTTAAGGTTTTTTGAGACAGGGTCTCGCTTTTGTGGTTCAGGCTGGCCCTGAGCTCAGCCTCCAACTCACATCACAGCAATCCTCCTGCCTCTGCCTCCCGAGTGCTGGGATTACAGGCGCGAGCCACCACGCCCGGCACTGTGGTATGTGGTACTGGTTGCTGCTGGGTGTGGGTCTCCACACCCAGTATTGTTATGTGGTTACCGGGGAATTGAACCCAGGCCCTTGCGCCTGCAAGACAGGCGCAGGAACCACTGAGCTAACTCCCCGGCCCCAACTTGGATATATTCTTAATATTTTATTTCTAAATAATAACCAATAGGTATAACATGAAATTATGCATTAATAAAGCAGGTCAGTCTCCCTAAACTTAGTGATTTGTTTTATTTTATAATAAGGGTTTTTGTTTTATGAATCTATTTCTGAAACATTATTTTCTATCTTCAATATTTTCAGAAGTACTATAAATGTTCCTGTATAAAAGAAGGATTAACAACTGCTGATGTGGATGGTGATTTTATTGATGCTGTCTTAGGGAAATGTGATACGAACTGCTATAAATTACCTTTGTTTTTTGCTTTTATGTTTTCTGCAATTGCTTTCTCTGGTTTTTGTGGTGTGCCAATTAACCTGATTATCTACAGGTATGTATTTAGTTATTGTTATTATTATTAGTTATTATTATTACTATTATTATTTTAGTGTAAAAGAAAGGTAGAAATGTTTTAGACTTTTCTCTGCTTCATGGTAGCAAATACCGAGGATAGAGTTGTACAGAGCTACACATATACACAAAGAATATTAATTTAAATGTTGTAAAGCCTACACTGCCTGAGAAATGAAACACAATAAGGTTTACAGACTTGTTACCAGTGATTTTCTAATGTCATTTTCTCTGGTTATATAAGATTGCACCATTTGAAGAAGCTTGAAGGAAGTTCTGATTATAATACTTTTAACCTTCTTATATGACTAATAATTTGTAAATAAAATGTAAAATACACATAAGTACACATAAACACCCAAATGTACTACTAGATAAGAAGATACATGTTTTTTTTTTCCTTTAACTTGTTAGTTTTAAAGCCATAATGAGAAGAGAAAAAATTATTAGAGACAAAACACAAATCAAGTTCTTATGGAAAAATAAAAATAAGGATCTGAAACAATGAAACCAAAAAATACAAGTTTAGATTTATAAGCTAAGATGTGCTATGAAATTTTAATAATTAAAAATAATATTAAATTGACAACAGGATAATAAGTCTATAAATCAGTAACAAATTTACAACGTATAATAATGAGTCTAGAAATAGGCTGAAATAATATGGGGACTGTAACACACAATGGAAATGAACAATGAAATCTTAAATTGTTTTGGAAAGTGGTTTCAGAGTACCTAGCATAGAAAGGAAATTATATTGAGAGGAAAATTCCTTTCACATCTTTTTTTATTGTGAAAAAGGTACATTTTATATACATATGATCACACTCAACATTGACAATTTGTACCAGTGTACAACATGATTTGATTCTCATTTTTTCCCATTGCTCTACCCACCCTACAATCCCCCACCCATTATATATATAAACTTTGTTTCCTTTTTTATTACTATCACAATTTTTTCTGTCCCTTTGTTATTTTTCATATATAATGTTCAATTTTATGCATAAATATTTGATTTAATCAATAGAAAATATGGAGATCCTCTGTATATTCTACGTGCTATTTTGCATTTATTTTAAGCTTTTGAATAATGAATATATTGGGACCAAGTCCCACCAAGACAATCTCTCAGGATACGACATGATCTTAAAGTTCAACCAAGAGTTTTATTACTCAGCTGAGGGTTGTCCCTTCATGTGCAAGAAGTCAAGGGGTAAACTGGAGCACTGTATTTAAAGGCAAAAATCTAATCCCCCACCCCCAACATACCTGTTTGCTGATGGTTTCTATGCAGGAGCAATTAGGTCATTCTATTGTTAAAATGCAGAAGCAAGTCATTACAGAAGCCAATAGCAATGATTAGATCACTAGTTACCATAGATAGTATGTTCTAAAAACATACAATCTGCTGCACGTTGGGTGGACAGTTCCCAAGGAGACAGTTCTGGGTTCACAGGAAGGTCAGAGGATAAAAGGTGGAGGCTTTTAACAAAATGGCTGTTCTTATGTCGAGGTAGGTCTCACAAATATAATTGTCCAAAACCCAGCAGAAAAGATGGACCAAATGCAAATAAGGACAACCCAAGTCAAGTAGAATGAGATGTTATTTAAATTGTGGGTGTGATGCAGTAAAGGACAAAGTGTGTGATGACTCAGGCCTTGAGAGAGTGAGGGATGGGGAGGAGAGAGATCTGCAAGGAGGAGGACATCTTTGCAGGGTGAGAGTGGAGACCCTGAACTTCCTCACAGCACCCCTTTCATTGTGAGAACCCAGTTAGAAGTGGAAAGCGAGGTCCCCTGCTGAGGTGTGCAATGTAAGTCCGTCTTCCGTGGCAGAGAGCAAGTGAAAAGAGGAGAAAGGGGAGTTGAGAAGGACAAAAAGGGAAGTAAATAGTGATATGAATGAATGAAAAAGATAAGCATACAAGTTTGAGATTAGTTATTTGAGATGGAAAGAGAGCCATGAGGGCTGGGGAGGAAGTTCAGCGGACCCTGCACCTACTTGGCATATGCAAAAAAAGAGGAGGAAAGGAAAAAGAGCCATGAAATTCTCCTTCTGATGAGTAGAAAGCTTTAGAACTGAATAACAAGAGACAGAACATGGGGAAATGAGAGGAGAGAGCCTTTTAATAGGTCAACCAGGTAGAGATAACTCTTGTACAAGAAAAAGCCTTGAACCCAGAGTACATTATCTATAACTAAAAATATTGCTATTTGCTTCCAGGATTATACCTGACAAACTCCATTCTCTGGCCATAGGTATAACCTATGTGGTTCTGAGAATATTTGGTAAGGAATTCCAGCAATTTTGTTACATGAAGTTGTTTGCTTCTTTTTGATAAGTGTGTGTGTATGTGTGTGTGTGTGTGTGTGTGTGTGTGTGGATATATATATATGTGTGTGTGTGTGTGTGTGTGTGGATATATATATATATGTGTGTGTGTGTGTGTATGTATATATATGTATATATGTATATATATGTGTGTATATATATGTATGTACATATACTTATATATATATACATACTCATATATATATGTGTATATATCCACACACACTTATATATATATATATATGAGTATATTTCAAATTCCAAGTGAATAATGTAAAATGTCACAAAACAAGTGAATAGGAGAACTGCTTTGAAAAATGCAAGAAGCAGTTGATGTAAAGAGAAAATACTTAAGGTAATACTCATCCTGTTACACAAGCTATGTATCAGTTATATTGCATTAGATGAGATGATGAGTTTGATCTGAAATATGTTCATCATCTAATACAAGTGGTTTGGAGAATTAGTAAAATAACTCTTGTGAAATCACAATATCTTTATATTTCTTGTATACTTGGAAGTATCCTAAAGTATGTTAATGCTTTTTATTATTTTCATCACTAAAGACACTAAATCTGAGGCTTATAGATTTATTTACTGGTAAGATGGATTAGGATTAGACAATTTAGGATTTGGGGGAATAGTGTACATTTTTCTTCAATAGCAAAATATATTTCAAATCCATATTATGCCTATATTAGAATTTCCTCATTCCAGAAATTGACCAAAAATAGCTGATAAATAAACAATATCGGACTGGATTAAAGGCCAAAAGGCTTATGAGAGAAAAATGTAAAGAAACACATCTGGCTCCATTAGGGACCAGAGAAATCATTCTATAGCTTTATCAATATCTGTAATTAAAATTAGCTTTTTTAACTAGAAAACTTAGAACTTTTTTTTTCAGTGCTGAGGATTGTACCTAAGGCCTTGAGCACATGAGACAGTACTTAAAGTGTGTTTTCGTGATAGACATCGACACACCAGACAGGGGAAGACTTGTAGTGAAAGTGCTGGTGCAGGGAATAGCAAGTACACAAGCAGCTTTCTACCTTACAAAGGAAGCCGTGAGGCTGGAGCAGTGTTGAGAGGGAAAGCACAGGCTAAAATGGTAATGTGGCTATAGAGTCTCTCTAGATAATGCAGAAATTTAGCATTTGGGAATTTTAATCAGAGCATATATATCTGATATATATTTAAAAATAGCTCTGTTTTTTTCACACTAGGAAATAGTGTGAAAGAAAAGTAAAGGGATGTTTTTGCTGAAGTTTAAGAGTTATATTAATTAAGGGCCAAGGATTTTGCTCAGTGGTTCCAGCATCTGCCTTGCAAGTACAAGGTCCTGAGTTCAATCCCCAGTAACTACATACCACAATACCTGGTATGGTAGTTTACACCTGTCATCCCAGCACTCAGGAGGCAGAGGCAGGAGGATTCGAGGAGCTCAAGGCTCACTTGGGCTACACTGTGAGCTCAGGGCCAGCCTGAACTACAAAGCAAGACTATCTCAAAAAAAAAAAAAAAAAAAAAAAAAAAAAAAAAAAAAAAAAAAAAAACAGTTCTATTAATTTAAAATCTGGGAGTGGGGTTTGAGTACAGGTAGAAATAAATATATTCAAGACCTGTTTATAGTTTATGCTCCAAATATTTATGATAGTCTGGAATCAGATGATCAGAATAAAAAATTCTAAGTGGTACAGATCTAGATTTTTACCATTTCAGCAGTCAAAACAAGTGTTAATATTCACTAATGGAGAGATGTAGGTAATGACTGCGAGCATAGATCAAGATGTGTGAGGAAAGAGGACCTTGAGAAAGTGCTAATTTCCTAAGGAAGATGGTCAACTGGTAGCGATGCTAATTTAGAGAACTAAGTTTTTGTCTCTTTTGAGAGACTGTATGTGCCACTGTGAGTAGATGTTTTCTCAGAAAGCTAACAAAGGCTTCATTCACGAATCCAACCTCTTCCCCAGTTCTAAGGCCATTTGAGGCTGGCTTACTATAACACAGCAAAGCTGAAGTGTCCTCAGACGTTTTGGTCAACATCACGATGAAAGATATCATTACTAGCTCATTTTCCAGTCATTCACAATTTCACAGCCATGTATTTTTTTTAATTATCTTTATTGGTACATTAAATATACACATGATGATTGCACTCCACAATGGGGATTTGTACCAGTATAAGACACAACTTAATTCTCATTTTTTCCCATAGCCCCACCCACCCTACCACCCCCCCATATATATAAAATTTGTTTCCTTACGTTTTTGTTACAATCTCAACATTGTCCCCTTTCACCTTATTTTACATTGAGCATTTTTTATTTCACAATATATAACATACAATGCTAGGATTTTTGAAGATGCACCAATGTTACAAAATTAGTGTTTTTCTTCTAAGAATTTACAGCTAAATTTTTCTTGTAAAAATCAAGTATTTTAGCTTTCTTTTTTTCTAAATAACAGTATGCATCACTTTTAAAACATTATATAATAGGAATTATATATATACATATATATATGTGTATATATATATGTGTATATATGTATACACATGTATATATGTGTGTATATATATATGTGTATATATATATGTGTGTATATATGTATACACATATGTATATATGTGTGTATATATATATATGTATATATATAAAGGAACAAGGGTTTTTTTATAATTTTTTATAATTATATATATATAGGAATTATATATACAGGAACAAGGATTTTTTTGGAAAATGCATATCATTTCCAGTGACTTAAGAACATGTTGTAAGTAAAGTCATACATCATTAATGAGTTTAGTGATATGCTAAGAATTAAGATTTACTATAAATATTTTAACCTGAAATTATTATGATCCTGACCAATAATGTTTTTGTCAAAAATCAATAATCATTGGATATTATTTTAGGGTCAATTCCTGCAACATCACTTTTTAAAATGACAGCAGAAACTTCTTGTATCTTTCGGGATAACAACACATGTGGACACAAAAGACGTTGCTGGGTCTATAACAAAACAAAAATGGCATTCCTTTTAGTGGGAGCAGGTAAGTGAGACATATTGTAGATACGTAGAGAAACAATTATTTTAAAAACTTATGGCCATCTTGGGCCAGGGATTTAGCTCAGTGGTCCCAGTGCCTGTCTTGCAAGTGCAAAGACCTGGTTCAATCCCTGGTAACCACATAACAATACTGGGTGTGGAGACTCACGCTCAGCAGCAATCAGCATCACATACCACAGTGCTGCATATGGTGGATCATGCCTATAATCCCAGCACTTGGACCCTGTCTCAAAAAACCGAAAAAAAAAATTATGGCTGTCTATAAT
The DNA here is from genome assembly GCA_004026965.1 of Petromus typicus. Lineage (NCBI taxonomy): Eukaryota > Metazoa > Chordata > Mammalia > Rodentia > Petromuridae > Petromus > Petromus typicus. The sequence continues at coordinate 34,021 of PVIR01015953.1, forward strand.
AAGATAAAATAATAAACTATGAATAAATAAATGCATTTTGATAAAAGAGATTTAAGTCATGTCATGTACTGATACAAATACTCCGTGTCAATTGTGATCATGAGATGTTTATAAAATGTACAAATAAAATCAATTAAATAAAAAAGTTATTTAGAAAATATATTATACCTAATATACAATTTATGTAAATACTTGAGTCACTGCATTAAATACAGTTTTGTGTTATTCCTGAAGAAAGTGGTGATTTTCAAGCAATTCATCAGTTTTATATATCTTTGAATTGCTTGATCTTGTGTCCTTTTCTAGGTCTATTGTAAAATATTGAGTATATTTGAGCAAAAATTTTTACAACATGAAAGAAGAGCAATATGTTATCCCACTCAAATTTTGACTTATAAATAATTTTAGCTCTAGTATAAAAATTAGAGAGAAAAATTACAAAATATGTCTCTGATTGCAATGTTTTAAAGAAATATGCAAGGCATAGAAGACTGTGGGAGGCAGGGTAAGAGGATATAGCCAGAACCCTTGTGGCAATCTTCAGTCTTTTGTGAGTCCTACAGCAAAAGGATCAACAACCAACAAACAAACAACAAAGTTGGAATGGAACCTTGAGAAAAAGGCTGAGCCTGGGCTTGGCTTTTGCTACCCTGAGGAGCAACAGCAAAAAGCTAAATACTGCAGCAGCAGAATAGGAAGCAGAAGAGCCCATAACCTGAGCTTGCTGCACCTTTATTTGGTACCAAGCCTTCACATCCATAATCCTAGTGCGCATAAAATAAAGTGATTCCACAGTAATTCCTATAGTTGAAGATTACATAGGGAAGGGGTAGACATCCTTAAATTCCAGAAAATCCCAGTAAGTTTTAAGGCCAATAATCCTAGTGCAGTAATTCTTATAGTTTAAAATCTCTCAGGGTGGGGCAGTTGTCTGAAATAACCCCAATAATTGATCCTGCAGGGCAGAGCAGACATCCATAAGTCCAAGTAACTAAATCCTAAATCCTAGGAAATCTTCTGCAGTTTCTGACAAAAGATGCATATTATGACTGCCATAAGGAAATAGGAGGAGGAAAATTAATGAAAAGAAGTTTGTGTATGGCATGAAACTTGTTATCAGGTTACAAGATTGTTGTATTTTATGTAAGCCTTACATTAAAAACAAAGAAGAAAGCATAATATAAATTTTAAAAGGAAAGAATTCAAAGCATGTCAGTGCAAAAAGCCATCAAACCACAAAGGAAGACAGTAAAGAAAGAAAAATGGAACACATGTACTATAAATCAGAAACAATAAAATGGCAGTAACAGATTCTTCTCTAGTGAAAATTATTTTAAAAGGAAGTGGGCTAAATGTTGAGATTGTAACAAAAAAGTAAGGAAACAAATTTTATGTATATGGGGGGGCGATAGGGTAGGTAGGGCTATGGGAAAAAATGAGAATTAAGTTGTCTTATACTGGTACAAATCCCCATTATGGAGTGCAATCATGATGTGTATATTTAATGTACCAATAAAGATTTAAAAATTAAAAATAAATAAATAAATAAAAGGAAGTGGGCTAGATTTTCTAAAGGAAATCAGAAGTGAATGAAGTCACACCTCAAGGAACTAGAAAAATATCAAACTGAACCCAAAATAGACAGAAGGAAGACCAGAAGACATAAATATAATAAGAGAATAGAAAGACAAAAGATCAATGAAATTAAGAGAGGGTTTTTTGTTTTGTTTTTTGCAAAGAGAAACACCACAAAACCTTTATCTAGATTAATTAAGAACAAGACTCAAAATTATAAAAGACAATGCAGGCAAGGACACACTGAATATAAAAAGGACTAGATGGCTACTGTGAATAATTATATGCCTACAAACTGGACAGCTAGATAATATAGACAAATTCTTACAAAAGAAAAACTAATAAAGCAGTATTATGAATAAAAAATATGAACATACATTAACAAAAAGAGATACTGGATCAGTAATTATAATATCCCCACAAAGTAAAGCCAATAACCTAATGATTTCACTAGTAAACTATCAAACATTTAAATAATACCACTCTTTCACAAACTCTCTAATAAAACTAGAAAGAAGCAAGCACTCCTAATTTTTAACCATGATAACCAAAATCATAGTGGAACACTGCAAGGAAAAGAGATTACAGGTCAATATTTCTGATGAACATAGGTCAAAAAAATCATCAACAGACTGACTTGAAGAATATGTTAAAAGGATCATACACTATTCCAAGGTGGGATTTATTCCTGAGATAACAGAATGGTTCTACAGACATGATTATATAATATATTGTACTTTAATCAGAGATTGAAGGTTAAAAATCATATGGTAGTCCCAGTAGAGACATTAAAAGATAATTTTAAAGATTTTGCATCATTTTATAATTTAAAACTCTCAAGAAATTAACCATGGAAAAAGTACAAGGTAAAATATAACCAGTCCATAGTTGACATCACAACTGTGAAAAAGTGAAACTTTTTTTTTATAAAATCAGGAAAAATAAGAACTATCAGTTTTCCATTTCCAGTCTGTATAATGGGGGAAGTTCAAGTCAGAACAGTTATGCAAGGAAAACCATAAAAATATTCAAATTAGTAGATAAAAATAAAATTTCTTATTATAGATGACAAGATCTTATATGAGAAAAATCCCAACATAAGTTCAGTAGGACACAATTCAATATACAAAATTCAGTAGTATTTTATAGACTGAAAATAAACATCTCAAAGGAAATAAAGAAAATATCTCCTTTATGATAGTGTCTGTGGGTATAGATAGTGCTGTGGATTGTGGTTCCTGAGGTGCTTGTGTGACTGGCAGCGTGGATCCCAGGATGGTAGTTTTGAGAGATGCTGTAGAACCATTAAGAGGTGAAACAATTTAAACAGATTACACTTTCTAATCATACTTATAATTTGAAAGTACAATTTGTTTCTCTGTTTCAGAATTAACATATTATGGTGGGCTATCTGCTTGAGACATCTAAAAAATTGATAAATTTTTTTACTCTCTTTTAAGTAATTTGATATACATGTATAACATTTTTACACTTTAAATTGAGGAGATTTATACCTATAGAGATATATTGTACTTCTTTGGTAAATAAGGTTCTTTACATAAATATTTGTGTGTAAAATAAATTTACAGTATAATTCTGTTTTTTTTAAAATTCAGGTTGTCTTTGCAAAATATGCACTATCTGCTTTACTTTTATTGGATTTTACAAGTACAGCAATTTTATACAGAATAAAAAAGACATCCTGCGTGATTTATCTATGAGGACTATAAAACTAAAAACAAAGAAAAAGAGTAATGTATAATTGGATCTTCACTGTGTAAGAATTTCCAATTTCCAATCAGTTATCAAAGCATCATATTACTGTACTTTAAATAATATAGTTACATGTTTAACAAATGAGTGTGCTTTGTATCATCCCATATGTATTGCTATATTTTGAGAACAAATATAATAATACAGTCTGAATTTTT
>PVIR01015954.1:0-13528 GCA_004026965.1 Petromus typicus
CTCATCAACTGTACTTTTAATCCTATTGGTTGACTGTAGTTTTGTCCCACCTCAAGCCCACCTCACCTTGTGGCTTTGCTCAAGATATCCCTGAGAAGTAGGGTTGGTGGGCAACTTACTTTCTGGGTGTCGCTTCCTGTCTGTCTCAGGCAGGAGCTGTCTTTCTTTCATTAAATATTCCCTAGTCTTGACCTCCATTGTTCCTAGAATTGGTTATTTGATTTTTAGAGAATACAACTTGGCATTTCTACAGATATCTATTAGGTTGGGTGCTATAATATTTCCACTATTTGGAAGCCCACATATCATACCCTCAGATAATCTTAATGTCACTTACCACCTTGTAGACAGGGTTTGCAATGAAGTAGATTTAATACAGGGCACATAATTTATAGGATTTAAAAAATAATATTCACCAAAAAAATCAAATGCAGAGGAGTACGAGAGACCTGTCCATGTGCTAAAGAACTAAAGAATCCAGCTGAAGGCCTGGATCCCACAGCCATGTCCCCTGCGAGTCTACCTGAAGCCTTACAGCCCCTGGCAATGTCTCATGGGAGTCCCTGTGGAGCATCTGCCCTGGGAAGGTCCAAAGGGTATTAGCAGAAGCTAGAATGTCTGCACCAAAGAGGTGGAGGACTCTGCCCCCAGGGTGACGGATCTGCACTGGAGCCCAGAAGTGACGGATAAGAACAACAAGGACCTGAGCTCCTCAGATGGTAACAGCTGAGTTCCTATCAGGAAACTAGCCTCAGAAAGCTTCTTCCCCTCCAGCTCTCCTTTACTCCAGGGGCAATAGTTCTCAGTCGGGTCTTCCACACCCAGAGCCATGCTGATGTTCCGCTGAGCCTTCCAAACTGACCGTTAGTTAATCCACCATCCATCTTTTAAAAATATTTTGTCCCTGACTTGTTTTTCTTTTATTTTTAGTTTTAGTTTGTGTAGGTTCCCAGTAAAAATTCTGGAGACATTTTTATGTTTTAAACAAATATTTAAAACTTTGTCACCTAGGAACTGTTTAAGCTGTTCACATTTCATACTTTTTTTTTTTTTTCAAAACTTTAAGGTATTTTTCCCCTCTCATTCTTATACTTGCCTACTGTTTTTCTTAGTTAGTTTGAAATTTTTTATTTGCTTTTTACCTTAGTGATTTGGAATCTATTCAACAGATGTGATTACACAATATCCTGTAATTGTTTTTTTTTTTTTTAAATATGTTAACCTCTGTTGTTCAATAACATCAAGGATAAAATGGGATCATGTTGAAATTACAGAACACGTTTATTAGTCTACATTGCTTGGTGGTCTGTGTGTAAGTAAGTTTCACTCTGGTTCAGTTCACGAAAGCAGAACTTGGGTTAGAAAAGGCTGAGCTGCAGAGGGGCTCGCACAGCATCTGCGTGGTTGGTGCGGGCTACAGGACCCTGGCCTATGTTTCTGGCCTCATGTAGGTGCCATGTCCAGGACAGCTCGTCTTCCCAACCAGTTGTGAGCAGAAAACCAGCGGTGTTCCCTGAAGTTTGTAAAGCCATGGACACTGTACTGCTCATGGGAAGATCTGTCCCTAGGGAAGGTCTGCGACACCCCAGGGCCTGGCCCAAGAGCCGGCTCACCCTAGTCCTTCACATGGGAACTCATTGCTCCATTTTTCCAGCAGAGGGCGCCACACACAAGCAGGCACCCGTGGCTTCCCCGCAGAGTTTGAGAATTAAAAGCAAAAATCAACATTGAGTTTCAAACACAATAGATAAATAAAGGAGATACATTTTAAAATCAAAGGTGGAAATACACTTTTATATTTATACAACTTTATCTTATTTAGAAATTTTAAATAATTTATAAAATTGTCTTTTAGGAGAGCAATAAATAACAAATAAGAACCAAGCCCAGGATGGCTTACAGAAACCCATGAAAAATACCTTGGGATTGGAAGTTAATGGAAAACAGTCATGGATTTCGCGGTGAAGGCCACTCTTTCTGAAGTAAGATGACATCTCTGTGTCATTTAATTTGTATTTCCCTAATGGCCGGGGATGTTGAACATTTAACATCAGCTAATTGGCTGGGAGCCTCTGTTCCTTCAGCGTCATGTCCTCGGTTGGGGACCACAGGAGGCCTGTGGGATGTCCCTCACTCTGGGGAGCTGGGCAGTGGCCGGCTCGTGGGGACACTGTAAGCTCCTCTGCAGGAAGAGTGCTTGCCCCTCCACGAGTCCAGGGCTGGGTCCCCCAATCTGGATGGGTCAGAACCTCAGGTCCTTAACTCAGGCCCAGCGCTCTTGACTGGTGGCTATTTATGGGACCCTTGAAGAGAGCTTGTCCTGCCACTTAGGGTCCCAGGATGACAGAGGAAGGAGCCCCACTGGTCCATGGAGATTGTTGATGCACCTCCACATCATCCCACACGCTCTGCCTGCTTCGCATATTTACCACATAACTCGTGGCCTGACATGAATCCTAACTCTGTCCAGCCGTATCCTCAGCGTCCCGGGACAGGGCAGAGGAGACAGAGCCCAGGACCGGGCTGGAGAACCGGTGCGATGTGTCACAGATGGGCTGCAGCAGCCAGCCAGGGAGGAGGACACCGCTGCCGGCTTCAGTGAAATGTCCGCCGCGGCGCTGGATAAATCGTAGTTACTCTCAGGCAAGCCCTCGAAACTCCTGCGCACTGGCTCCAGGAAGGAAGGGCGGTGACCAAAGTAGCGCTTAGAGAAGTTGAAAGGAGAGACTTTTTGCACAGGTGGGCAGGGCTAGGGATGAACCGGGGCACCCAAGACCCTCGGAAGGCTCACCCCTCCAGGACTGAGGGGGTCGGGGGGGGCAGGGCATGGTGTGAACCCAGTGTGGTGTGGGAACGAGACCCCCAGCAGCTGAGGCCCGGCCGGAGGACCCTTCCAATCTGCTCCTGGGGTCGCTGACTAATGTTCCCACTCCTTGGTGTGCTCCCTTCCAGAAGCTGAAGCCCACTTTCCTGTCAGCTCCCCCGCAGGTCTCAGGGACCCACTTTTTTGTTTTTCTCGCTTTGCCCGGTTACTGTTTTCCAGATGTCTGGATTCCAGGTCCAGGGAAGCTGCGCTGTGTGGCAAGTATCTGGTCCCCAAGCAGCAGCCTCCCCACCCTGAGCCCCGGCCTCCTGTGTGACGGGGTATCGGCCACTGTGTGGATGAGAATCACGAATATAAATATAATTCTATTTGCCTAATGGCACTGAGCTCTACATGTTATTGTTACCTCAATGAAAGAAAAAAAGCACTTAATATATTTTAATGAAATTTCCATATCAAGTCAACCATTCTCTGTAGTAGCTGCATATTGTTCTACTCTGCTAGATTATTTCTAGTTCTTTTCTTTTGAAAGCAATATTGTAATCGATAGCCATAGATGAACTGGGCCCACTGGAACTTACTTATACTCCCAACTAGTTTTTTTTAAATTTAAATCTTTATTGGTACATTATGAATACACATCATCATCGCATTCAGCATTGAGAGTTTGTACCAGAATATGACATGACTTGATTCTCAGCCGCCCCACAACCCCACACCCTGTATACATAATCTTTGTTTCCTTTTGTCTTTATTACTGTAACATTCTTTTTCCCTTCGTTATTTATACTACACCCTATTTCCTTTTAAATATTTTCTATTTCACAATATCAACTATACATACTACAGCTCATTTGCAAGTTCATTTTCTCATACCAGAGAAAAGATATGATATTTACACATCTGTGACCTATTTATTTCACTTTATGAGGATATCCTCAAGGTACGTCCATTTGAGTATGAATGACTCAATCTTATCATTTTTAATGGCAGAGTAATACTCCATTCTATAAAAGAACCACATCTTCTTTATCCAGTCTCCAGTTGATGGACATTTTAGTTGACTACAGATAAAGCAGTAGCTCTTCAGCAGAGCTCACAGCCCATCTGACAGTCTGGAAGAGAGGTCCCCTGTCTCCTCCATGCCCAATATATATTCCACGTGGGGCTGCTGCAAAGGGTGACACTTCAGCTGTGATGCTACTTGAGGGGCAGGTGGGCCAAGATCTGAGGAAGGCAGAACCCTCGGATCCAGTCACCTCTGTGCACTGCTGCCTCAGGCATCAGGATTTCCACACTCCAGGTTCCATCCCCAGGGTCTAATTCACTCAATCTGCAGTGGGGAACTTTCAACAACAATATCTAGTTTGCAATAATCCCTAATTTGTGACTCAGATACCCCACAAGCTGTTGAGCAGGTCCTCCATCCTGCCCAAACTCTCCCAAACCACGCCTCACCTGTCAACAGACAGGTTCAAACAGCACCCTGTCCAAAAGCTCAGTAGGGGGCGTTCAGACTCACTTGCCTAAACTTTTGAAATGCAGTCTGGGAATAAGCTTCTCTAGTTAAAATATAGCAATCTGACTTTTGGGCTTCCTTTACAAGCTGATAAAAGGGTTGTGTGATCTCATTATACCCTGCTATCCAAAGGTTACAAAAACCTATACTCCTCTAAGCTTTTCTAGGGTCTTGGACTATGAGAAGGAAAGTATTGGTTTAATTCTCTCTTCCTCCAGTCCTTGAGTTTGTTGTTAGATACTGTAAGACCAAAGTATTTTACTTCAAGTTTACAAAGTTGTACTTTAGATCTAGAGACCTTATAACCTCTCTCTGCTAAAAATTTAGCAAGGCAGGGCATGCTGGCTAGAGACTCTTCTAAGGGTGCACACAACAGTATATCATCTACATTTGCAGGACTGATCATACTGCCCTAGCCCTCTCCTGTCCTTTCCTCTCAGAAGGGCTGATGCTATGTACATCTCATTAAACTCTATAACACCATCTGTGGGGATGGCTACAGTGGACAATGCCTAGCACTGCGGATACATATACAAAGAGAGTCCCAGGAAACAGGGAACACCAGCAGCCATAACAGGTCAGGAGCTATTCTGAAGTAAAACTTGTGCTTCTGTAGATGTGTGTTATGGTTTGAGTCTAGATGTCCCTCCAAAGTGTCATGAGGGTCATAGGTTTCTCAGCAGTGGCTGAATCTATAGCCTGCAATGCTGAGATTAAGGATGAGATTAAACAGTACACTGATTGGTTGGCAGCGCCCTAATCCCAGTACTCTAGATAAGACAAGAGGCAGAAAAACACTGTGAAGTTCCCTTGTTGCTTTTGCTACCCTGCGGGAGTTATGAACTCTCCTCGTCTATGATGTCGCTCTGCCCGTGGGCCTTGCTGTATTGGAGCCAGTCGATTACAGACTGAAACCTCCACAAAGTGAGAGCTAAATCAGCCCTTTCCCCTTTCACTTCGGGTATCCGGGGTTGTGTCTCAGCAAGGAGAGAGAAGTAACGAAGACAGCGTGTGTGTCCGTGTTGTGTGCTGCCGTACACAAGTTTAGTTCTCAGTAGACTGGGTCACAGTGGTTTGAGAGTCATCTGCTCACACACAATTCACCATAGGGAGGTGTAGAGGCATCAGTCTGAGCCATGAGCTCTTTGGTTTGGAGGGAGCGCTGGGCTGAAAGTGCCATGGGGATCCACTGGGACCCGGCTGGTGTCGTGAGCATGACCGTGACCGTGACCGTGAGCGAGTCACGCTCGCGCTCCTGCGCTGCGCAGTGGCTCTGCCTGGTCCCTGCTCCTCCCTCCTCATCCTGGAGGATCAGTGCTTAGGGGCCACTCATCTCTTTCAGATTTCTTCACCCTGCTATTTGAGAAGGAAAAAGGGACATCTGTGTTCTGTAGCAACAAAGGCATAACACATTCACACGCTGCCTACTTCCTCAAGTGAATACAAGTTAATGCACTATCTTCATCTTTCTTTGGTTTTCAAACTCCTTTTTGGTGCAGTCTGCTTTTCCTTTGGAGGCACATTACGAACGGAGACTCCTACAGTTGCCAAAAGACTAAGCTGCCACAAACCACTATGACACTCACGCAGACTGTCGCACCTGAGCCTCCGCTTGCCCCATGCTCCACACTGTGTTCTGAAAAGACCCGTATTTTCTGCGTGCCAGCTGATGCTCTGGACCTATCCTGGTTTCTGATCCTCACACTGAAACCGACTGGCATTTCAAGAGCATGGAGCCAGTGTGGGAGACCCATAGCCGGTCCCCAGGGCTGGAGAAACTACGACGGGCAAAAGTGCCCCTGCTTCTTTCCTTGAACTATTTTTGGGAATCGTTTTTGCAGACTTCAGTTCTTAATGATCTTTTTCAATTCTGTGTATTATATATTTTGAGATCTTGATTTTTTCTCCTTCTCCCTTTTCTTTTCACACACCCACAGGAAGGTTGGATACATGATAAAAGAATGTACAACTTGAAAGATGTGTTCCCACTTCTCTCTTGGTAGGGCTCAAGAGGGCGCACAGGGGCCAGAGGTGTCCTTTATGGAGCCAGCCGTCCTGCCTGCACCGTCCAGGCCCGGAAGGAAGTGGGCTGCCCTCAACAGATGCTACGATGAGGCTTCATCATGAGAAGCCATCTCTTTCTGCAACACAACCCAGATGCACACAGTATGGAGGAGTGTTGACGTTTGACATGATTCTGTAATGGTCCTCTGGGAAGAGGACAGGATGGACGTTTATGGAACAGAAGTGGCTTGGGAAGCTGCCCAAGGTTGCAGCCTTCAGTGACATCCCTATCAGAGCCCCCTAACTCCTGCCTTGCGAGGGCTGACAGGCCCCTCAAATCCTGGTGCATTCTCAAGACAGCAGTGAGGGGCTGTGTTAAGAGGAGACAGGGGCAGGAGACCCAGGCACCACTGTGACACCCACCTCCCAGGGGTCAGGTTTGCTCCTGACCCCAAAGCTGACTTCTGAGATTCCACCAGGGGGCGCAGTAGAGAAAGAACAGCTTTGTTCCTCGCCGCCAAGGGGAGCGTTTCTTCCCAGTCTCTGCCAGAAGCAGGGTTGGGGTACCTGGGAACTATTTAGTCTCACTGGTCCAGCCTTTCTTAGTTCTCTGGAGAATAGTTTCTAATGACATGCGGTCTTTCAGCATATCTGATCACGTTTCTCTGAGAATTCATAATGTAGGGCATGAGTTACCAATATTCTGGTTTGTGCACAAACCATTCTGAGGCGAATAAACAACACCAGATAGTCCCTTAGACAGACAGAACCATACATATTTTCAGCTTTCAGACACAAACATTGATCCTGGGAGAAGTAACCACATCACGTTGGGATTTTTGATACCAGGGATTGAACTCAGGACCTCGCCGTTGGCAGGTGGGTGCTGTGCCACTCAGGCAAATCCTCAGCCCTACCGCATCATTTTGTAAGCAAAGAGCTCTTTCTTATCAAAGTTATTTCAGAGACAGCATATTAGATCTGACAGTGTTTGAAAGATCTATGTCTTAGACATTGATACTTTGCTTCTACAAACTCTGAAAAGTGATTTTGTTCCCTTCCCAGAACTAGCCTAGTGGGAGCGGAGAGGCGCTTGGAGAATGTGCATTGAAGGATCATTGGGAAGGTGTGTGACCGGTGCTGCTCCAGGACAGAGAGCAAAAAGAGGGACCCTGGGATCCTCTGGCACTGGGGGGCTGAGCCTGAGATGCCCCTGGACCTCTTCTTTAGGTGGCCCCCCACCCCTCCCCCTCAGTTAGCTCAGCAGTGGTCCATTCCGGTTGCCAGGTTCTGAACCAAACACTGAGCATTCCGGGCCAGTGCTCTGTGGCGGAGGTGACAGCCTTTGGCCATGGAGACACCTGTCATTGTGGGTCTTTTGACCCTTCTCTTGATTCTAGGGAGGATTTTTTACTCACTCAGAAGTAGAGCTGGGGTACAGAAAGAAAAATAGCTCGCTGTCAAGCTGGCAGAACTCCTTCAGGGTAAGTGCCAGGCATACACCCAGTAGTTGGACCTTGCTGGACGAGGTCAGCCAGCTCCAGGGAGAGCACGAAGCCGGGAGCCCGCTCTCGGGGAGGTGCCTGGAGGAGGCTGCTGGGGAAAACCGGCATGGGGAGGTGGCCTGTGAGCAGGAGTCGGGGGAACAGCCGGACTCTGAGGCCTGACAGGGTCTCTCCTCAAGGAGCTCAAAGAACAACAAGCCAGACCAACCCTCCAACCACAGTGGGGGATGGACAAGATTTCCACTAGGATGTGGGCGCTCGCAGAGGAATTGAAATTGCTTACATCTCGAGTAGCCAAAGCCAAAGACGCCATGTTCCACGTCAGGAAAGAAGGAGTCCAGCTTTAGAGATGCGACAGGCCTGTGTCCCCACCACACCGCGCTAGGAGCCTGCCAGCAGCTGGCAAAGCTGAGGGATCCTGAGGGAGGAGGCTGCGTTCCCTACCATTCGCTTTCTGGCTTGCACTTAAAAGCAAACAACAAACCCTTGAAACCTACTTCCTCTGTTCCCAGCCACCTGTGCTCCTATTTCTTGTCTTATTCCTAAGCCTAATAAATTATTTGCCTCTTAGTATGTAATTTGCTATAGTTTATGGTGTACAAACATTTCCCAATTCAGTAGCAATATTTTCACACATCACAAAGAAAAATCTTATTTTTTATTCCCCATCTTAGCGCAGTTGCAATGTTAGACAATCTCAGTTTTCTCTTTAATGTAAGAAAATTATGGATCCACTTGACACACGGTGTAAATTAGAAATAGCAGTCTCCTTCCACTGTATCTGTAAGCCCACCCCACCCCGCAGTACAGTAACTCCTGTCCAGGGCCTCGGGATGGTGCGGCATGCATCTGCCACTGAGCTCTGGACCATCACAGCAGGTCAATGCTGAATGTCCCGACCTCTCTTTCTTTTCACCTGAGGTATTCACGTCAATTCCAAGAGAAGAAAGAGGAAAAAGAGGGCTTCCATTTCTAGAAGAATAGCAGATTAGCTGTCAGGAAGCACATTCTTTTATTGAAGCTACTAATCCCCTGCAGAAAATATTTTAAAATATTTTCATACATGGGCCACCTGACACAAGGTGAGGAATCCACAGACACTGACCAAACAGGAAGTGGGAACCTGAGAGTGAATGAGCACCAAAGCCTCCTCTCACAGGAAATTGGGGGACAGATTGCGGAGACCTGGAGCTTCCATGTGGTGAGGCCCCAGGGAGTCAGAAGGAGGAGCCTGAGTGGACCACGAGCCTGAGACAGCACAGGGCGATGCCTGCACCGGTCACCACAGGGAGGAGTTAGGCCTGACTGCACAGAGGGGAGAGGTAATGGAGAGATGGTTCTGTCTTGGCCCTGGGTGGGAGAGGAGATAAGATCCCTGAGCACTAACTTCTGGCTGGCTACCTGTGACCTGGGGCTCCAAAACCACACCACCCCTGATTAAAGAGAAAAACCCAACCGAAACTCGAAACTCGAGGTGAGAACAGACTTTCACCTTAACTGGTACTGGCTTTGTGACCTTAAAGTAAATCCCAGGGGGAAAAGTCCAAAGAAAATAAGCAGTTTACATGCAAAAGTTAAAACACATAAGACACCAAGTCAGACTGAGGAAAAAAAAAATTAATAAACATTAAAAATATGTAAGGCTGGGTGTGGTGGCACAAGCCTATAATCCCAGGATTTGGGAAGTCAAGGTAGGAGGATTACTATGAGTTGAGGCCAGCCTAGGCTACATAGTGAGTTCAAAGCCAGTCTGAACTACATAATGAGACCTTGTCTCAGAAAAACAAAATACAAAAACAAAAATCTAGAACATATAGAACATTAAGTACTATGAATAACATGCTGGGAGAAAACTTTTAAGCCCAGAAGTTGGAAGTATAAATACCTCAGGAAGTTTAAAGAATAGTAGGAGAGGGCCAGTGATTTAGCTCAGCGGTTCCAGTACCTGCAGTGCAAGGTCCCGAGTTCGATCCCTAGTAACCACATACTACATTGCCAGGGGTAGTGACTCATGCTTGTAATCCCAGCACTCGGGAGGGAGGCAGAGGCATAGGCAGAGGCAGAAGGATTACTGCGAATTTGAGGCTTGCTTGGGCTACAAGGTGAGTTCAGGGCCAGCCTGAACTACAAAAACGAGACGAATTTGTCTCGCTTTTGTAGTTCAGGCAGGGACTTGTCTCGCTTTTGCAGTTCAGGCTGGCCCTGGAGCTCATTCTTGAACTCACAGCAGTCCTCTTGCCTCTGCCTCCTTAGCTGGGATTATATGTGTGAGCCACATGCCCGGCACTGTGGTGTGTGGTTCTGATTGTTGGTGGGCATGATTCTCCACACCTGGCATTGTTGTGTTCACCGGGGATTGAACCCGGGCCCTTGCAGTTGCAGAGCAGGTACCAAACCACTGAGCTAAATCCCTGGCCTGAGAATTTTTAAAAATGTAAAACATAAATAAAACTTCACTGCTTGGATTAAACATCAAATTAGAAACAGAATTAATGACTTAGGAGATAGTTTCATACATGAACCAATATGCAGCTCACAGAGACAACCAAAAAATAATGCAATAGAAGTCTAGAGACAGACTTTAACCTAATGCAGAAAAATCTGACAGATGCTCAAGTGAAGTGGAGAAAGGAAGCAGCTGACTGAGCAGGGAGAGCGGCGACCACGGCAGAGCCCTTCAGACCACGAGTCTCGGAGTTCTAGAGTCCGCGGTGTGACACGTAAGCGCGCACACAGAGACACACTGGACTGAAACTGCACAACTGCACAGAAGAAATCCAATGAGAGTACAAGGATCACCTTTAGCTGACAGAAATGCGCCTCAGCAGCGTGGCCACCAGCAGCCAGGAAGCTAGGACAGAGACAAAGTCTCTATGGCTGCTACCAAGCTGGAGTGCTGTCCTTGACTACGGTTCTCCAGAATAAGACAGAACTACAGCAAGATAAAGACACTGTCACACATGAAACTTGAGACAGTCTACACTGGCACATCACCCAGTAAAGTCATGAGAAAGACAAAGTCCTAGGCAGAAGGGAGGGCAGAGAAGAAAGCTAGACACAAAGAGTTGAGTGACTTACCCCCATCCTAAAAATCACCCCATAGTTGGTCATTTCTGCTTCCAGTATCCTGAGAGAGGTACAAATTGGAGCAACAAAAGCCTAAGAGATTCCCACGCCCCAGGTGACTGGGCTCTGGCTGCAAGGGAGACTCAGTGAGTTATTGGCCTATTTTCTCCATGTCCTGTTGCTGCTGCTACCTTTTATTTATCTTTAATAAACATAGCTACTTACTACTAACTACTGAGTATAGCCTGGCAATTCTTTCCATCTTACACAAGAATTTTGACTATTCATGGCCCATTCAACTGCAACAATGGTAAACAGAGACACTGAAAAAAAGAGGCAAAGTTACATAAAATTGTATATAACAGCAATGTCCATTTTGTGGAAGGGGTGTGACACTGAAGTATTGAATTTTTAAAAAACCATATAAGCCAAAAAGGAACAGTGATTAGAATTAAAGCATCACTTGGTCTTAGTTCATTCAAGAGGAAAGAAAACATGTTGTTGACTGACTTTACACTTGGAGGAAGAGGAGGAGGTGGAGGAGGAGGAGGTGGAGGAGGAGGAGGAAGAGGAAGCATACAACATAACCACTATAGGTAGGAGCACAGAGCTCTTATGCCCAAGTGAACAGGAAAGTGCAGCATGAGAAAATAAGAATAAAAACATTAATCTAAAACAAAGTTGGAAAAAAGGAGAAGAAAAAATAGGGAGGAAATATATAGTACATTGGTAGAAATAAATAAATAAATAGACTACTGCAATGCAAATAAAGGAACTAAGCCCTTCTCAACTTTTTAACTAGATTAAGTATCTGGTAAAAATTATTTAAAGAGAAGTATTCAGAAAGTTGATGAGCATGGTGTGGTGGTGCATACCTGTAGTCGCAGCCTTTGGAAGTCTGGCGCAGGAGACTGACAGCAAATTCAAAGCCCCCCTGGGCTACAAATTGAGTTGAAGGCCACCCTGAATTATGCAATGAGATCCTGACTCAAAACAAAAAAAGAAACACACGAACAGAAAATCAATGAAGGAAATGATGCTAGCAAAAAAACATTATATATATATATATATATATATATATATATATATATGTTAGTTATAAATATGAAACTAAGCTATTAGAAATATGTCTATAAAAATAGAAGAATCATTTACCTATGAAGATAAAACAATTCTAAACTTCTATGCAACTAATGACAAAACCTCCAAATATACAAGCAAAAATGGAAGGGTTAGAGGAGAACTGGATATATCTATCACTTCTGGTAGAGTGGTAGCATGTCCTCCTCAATAATTAACAAGCTGGAAGAACTCAGAGAATGGAACTGTACACGCTTCAGGTCTCCTGATGGACAATGATCATTACACGTAACAAAAGGGGGACATTCTTTTCAGGCACATGGAACATACAACAAATTTGACTCCATGCTCAGCCATCAAATCAGCGCTCAAAAATAAGAAAATGAGGGGCTGGGGATTTAGCTCAGTGGTTCCAGCGCCTGTCTTGAAAGCTCAAGGGCCTGGGTTCGATCCCCGGTAACCATATACCATACTGGGTGTGGAGACTCACACCCAGCAGCAGCCAGTACCACATACCACAGTGCCGGGCATGGTGGCTCACACCTGTAATCCCAGCATTTTGGAGGCAGAGGCAGGAGGATTGCTGTGAAGTGAGTTGGAGGCTGAGCTCAGGGCCAGCCTGAACTACAACGCGAGACCCTGTCTCAAAAAAAAAAGAACAACAAAAAACCATATATTCTCCATAATGCAATTAATTTAGAAACTATGACAAAAGTGACCCCAAAATGGTAACTGCTAACTTTCTGAGTATTGCCTCTGATACACATGCAGTTGCTTCTTTTGGAGCTTAGGATAAATGATCAAGAAATGAAAAGCAGGCATAAATAGCAATTTTGGAAATAAAAACGTTAACACATAGATACTGTGATTAAACAAGGACTTCAATGAAACATTACATAATACTTAAAATTTAAAGTGTAAAAGTTCTTACATAAGGGTCTAGCTAGGCAATACAAGGTGACCTTGAACTCATTATGGAGCCCAGGCTTGGCTGGAATTTGCTACTCTCCCGCCTGAGCCTCCGAGAGTGCTGGGGTTATAAGCATGCACCATCCCTGCCAGCCCTGATTCCATCATGTCTTTAAAAGCACCCCTTATCAAAACTGACTGCAGAAGAAGTTAAAATCCTGAATGACCCTATAGCCATTCCAGTAAAACATTCCATCAGGCAGTACTTAGGAAATTCTTCAGAAAGAAAATACTGGACCAAGGGAAACAAATTCTATCAATATTCAAAGAACAGATAGATTCAAACTTGCAGCAACTCAAACAACAGAATAAGAAACCAGTTCATCTTGTACAGCACAACCTTAATACTCTAAACCAAAGAGATAAAATTAAATGAAAACAATAATAAATTTAGGCCAGGCTCACTCATGACCACAAATACAGAACTCCTATGTAAAACATTAGCAAAACAAATCCTGCCAAGTATAAGAAACAAAGAAACCCCATAACTCTTCAATTACATCACAAATGCAAGTTAGGTTTATTATTTTAACACTGATTTAGACTGGTATGGTGGCTCAC
>PVIR01015954.1:13628-37481 GCA_004026965.1 Petromus typicus
CAATCCTCCTGCCTCTGCCTCCCGAGTGCTGGGATTACAGGCGTGAGCCACCACGCCCGGCACTGTGGTATGTGGTACTGGTTGCTGCTGGGTGTGGGTCTCCACACCCAGTATTGTTATGTGGTTACCGGGGAATCGAACCCGGGTCCTTGCGCTTGCAAGACAGGCGCTGGAACCACTGAGCTAACTCCCCGGCCCGTGGCTCACACTTTTAATCCCAGGAATTGGGAGGCAGAGGCAGGGGATCATGTCAAGTTTGATGCTACCCTGGGCTACACAGTGAGTTCATGGCCAGTCAGAAGTATAAATTGAGACCCTCTCTCAAACCCACCCCCCTCGAATTGATGTATGTTATCACATCAACACTTTAACAAAATCACAGTGATGATCACCTCCAGAGAAAAGAAAAATAACTACTTGACTTGCATTCAATATCCGTTCATATTTTTTTCAACCTCTGAGCAAACAGTACAGGCCCTGAAAAGCCTCCAAGTCAGGGACAGGACAGGAAGCACAAACTGTCTCCTATTCTGCATTATCCTAGAGATTCTAGGAAGTACAAGGGTATGCAACATAAGACATGAGACCTGGAAAGAAGACGCAAAGATGTCATTATTTACAGACCATATAACTTTCTGTAGAAAACATGAAGGAACCCACATTTTTTAAACGAATTGGGAGATTCCTCAAAACTACCAAATCCAAAATTGACAGACAAAAGCAATTTTTTAAATTGTATTTTAAAATTTTATTTTTTATTCTTAAAATTTTATTTTAAAAAGATACAATTTACAACAGTATCAAAATTTGAAGAATTCAGGAATATTTCGTAGCACAGATGTACAAATTCTACGTACGCTATATAAAGTTATCAAATTTTGTTTAAGAACACATCAGCCTGGATTCTGCCAGAAAAGACTCAATAATTGCAAATACGTCGGTTCGCAGGTTTGCTCAAAACTTGGGAAGCAGTTGTAAAATGAAGAGGAATTTAGGATGACCTAACGCTTTCCTTAAGAGAGGTCCTCTTTCTACCAAGCTATTGTGACATACAACAAAGGGAGATTAAAATAGGCCAAAGAACCGCGCAGGCTGTAGAAGCACCGGAAACGAACCAGCCGTGGACAGACAGGACTCCGATCCCGGTTCAGCGACACTACGGAGGCAGACGGAGCTGGAGGAGGAGTCGCACCCGGACTGAGCGCGTCTCTTAAGAGAAGGGCCGCCAGACCCCGCCCCCGCAGAGCGCCACGCCCACCCCAGTCAGGTCCCGCCCACATCCCCGCCCTGTCCCACCCCCAGGTACCTTCAGGTAAACCAGAATCTTTCAGGATACAGACATTGAGCAAAACCGTAAAAATAACTAACTGGAGCTGTAGAAAAACGAGCTACTGCTCATGGGGAAAGGCCTACCACAGCGAAAGACACAGCGCCACCTACTCTTGGCAGCCTGAACTTTCATGCCTTTTGTGTAGGAGAGTGAGATCGCACAGCTCTTGGCCTGTTAAATATTCATCGATCTTTATTTTTATTTTATTTATTTTTGAGACAGGGTCTTGCTCTATAGTTCATGCTGGCCCTGAGCTACTACTGTGTAGCTGAGGCGAGCCTCAAACTCACAGCAATTCTCCTGCCTCTGCTTCCTGAGTGCTGGGATTACAGGCGTGAGCCACCACGCCCGGCACTGTGGTATGTGGTACTGGCAGCTGCTGGGCGTGAGTGTCCACACCCAGTATTGTATGTGGTTACCGGGGAATCGAACCCAGGCCCTTGCGCTTGTAAGACAGGTGCCTGAACCACTGAGCTAAATCCCCGGCCCCCTCATCTATCTTTTGACACAGCAATTCCACATTCACGCATCCACCTAAGATGGCCAAATTTATATATTTTTCTAATCTTTTAGTGCTGAAGATGAAACCTAGGTTCCTGTGCACGCTAAGCATGGACTCCAGCATCCACCACACCCTAGGACCTTGCCCCAATTTTAGAATTGTTCTTTAACATTCATAAGGTAATGGGAAGTTTCCCAGACCATTATTAGCTTTGTGTCACTCCCTATTTTATGCAGTTTTAAAGTAACTAAAATTTATAAAGTTTCTAATTGAAACATGTTCAGTTATAAGAGATAAAATTGACTTTGAAGCATTAGTACTAAATACAGTATTGCTTATGTTTGCTTCCAACCACCATTTTATTTTTCTTTTTGGTGATACTAGGGATTGAACTCACAACCTTGCACTTTCAAAAGAGGCGGTGGTAGCGTTGAGCTAAATTCCTGGCTCTCCAACCACTATTTCTTAGCTGCTGTGATGGTCTGCTGTTTAGGATTTTTAGTCATTTCACAGTTTGCAATGTGGATAATTTGACTATGATTAGACTTCCTCTAGAGTCAAATTTCTGCATGTACAATTCAAAATGCATGGGCACCCATGGGCCACAGATCACAGCTCTGGGAAGTACAGGTGACTGGGTGGGGTGAAGCGAGATGGGTCTGCTTGGAGTCCAGGGGACTCTCCTTACCCCCTTTGACCATAGGAGAGGAGGGAGATGTGATTGTCTCAATACCATCTTAGCGAGCTCTTGTGGAAACTAAAGAAAAATTAAGTCTGGGATATAATACATTCCCAAAAGAGGTCCCAGCGGCAGTGTCCTGGGCTGGGAATATTATAGACAACTAAGAAATATTACAGGTGGTCAAGTAAGGCTAGATCCTCCAGAGAGTCAGGACAAAGGTCAAAACACATCAAAAATGTGGCTGGAGGGCCGGGGAGTTAGCTCAGTGGTTCAGGCACCTGTCTTGCAAGCACAAGGGCCCGGGTTCGATTCCCCGGTAACAACATACCATTCTGGGCATGGAGACTCACACCCAGCAGCAACCAGTACCACATACCACAGTGCTGGGTGTGGTGGCCCACGCCTGTGATCCCAGCACTCAGGAGGCAGAGGCAGGAGGATTGCTGTGAAGTGAGTTTGAGGCTGAGCTCAGGGCCAGCCTGAATCACAAAGCGAGACCCTGTCTCAAAAAACCTAAAAAAAAAAAATGTGGCTGGAAACATATCTGCTGGAGGTCACATCTCAAGATAGAAATGAAATGAGCAGTCCTGTGTACTTCCTTCACAGATGAACACTGGGCCTAATGAAGTCTAGACAGATATCGGCACCCCCAGTGGGTGATCAAGGTCTCTGGACCTATCATTTCCTCGAAGACGTCTTTGTGCATACATCCTTGCTCCGTGACCTCTTTTCCCATTGGATCACTGTCACCTAAGTGACTGTACTTGTAACCTTATTGGTTGATCATAGCTGTAAACTGTCTTGTACGTATTGCGTTTTGTGCTATAAAACTTCCCTGTAAAGTGGGACCACCAAGCTACCCATCTGGGGTCCCCTCCTGCCTCTCAGGAGGTATCTTCTCAATACTTTCCTACTCCCCACCTGCTTTATTCCTGGAACTCATCCTTTGATTTTTAGAGACCATGAAATCAGCATATCAGACATTTAACAGGTTGGGAGATATAATACCTCCTCAATCAGGAAGACCAGTCAGACAGGTCACGCTGGTTGTTCAGGAGGCCAAAGTTTGGAGACCACATGAAGCAAGGGGCTTTCTTTTCTTTTTTCAGTACTTGGGATTATATCTAGACCCTTCACACTGGACTGCACCCCCAACCCATTTTTAATTTTTTATCTTGAGACGGAGGCTTGGTAAGTCATTAAATTTCTTGAATTTGGGATCTTCCTGTCTTAGACTTCCAGAATGTTGAGAATACGAGCCTGTGCCACTGTGTTTGGCTGCGAGGGAGCTCCCAGTTGTTCTCTACACTCAGAAAACCTTGAGAGTTCCTAAGAGGGATGTGCTGATCAGACGTGAATTGGCAGGACTTCTAAACGGGGGTGGGTGGTGGGTGGTGGTGGCTGGAAGCTGCTTATCTTTGCTACCAATTCAGGAACTTCTGAAAACTTGAATGCCCAGCTTTTACTTTTTCTTCTTTCTTCCTTCCTTTCTTTCTCTTTCTCTCTCTCTCTTTTTTTTGCAGGACTTGGGTTTGTACCTAGGGTGTGGTGCAAGCTGGTTAAGTGTACTCTACTGCATCCCTGGTCCTTTTTATTTTTATTTTTTTGAGGCAGGGCCTAGGTAAACTGCACAGACTGGCCTGAACTTGTGATCCTCTTCCCTCGACTCCCAAGGACAATAACCGGGATTACAGATGCGCACCACTGCACCCAGCCTCTTAGCTTTCATCAGTGTGTACACGCAGTAAGTACTTCTGTTGTTTTATGGTGGGTGGTTTTTTTAGGAGGTGAGGAGAGGAAGGGGTTATTGTGTGCTTATTACATCAGTCTATCCCTTTAGTCATTCACATCCAGCAGCGAAAGAATGGCTGGCAGGGAAGTCACTGAAACAAACAGGAACTCACTCCAGGAAAGCTGTCGCTGAACAATGCCAACCCCTTTGGGTGCACTGCGAAGACCAAAGACCGGAAGTTCAGAATGGGCGTGTTGACAGCTGCCTCTCTGGTCCAGCAGCTTCGGGTGAAATGCACCCAAAGGGCTCCACTTCCCATCTGACCTTCCTCAGCCCATCCCTGCCAGACCAAGGCCGTCAGGAGTGCGGAGACCCAGGGAAAACCCCAGGAAGAGGAAGTGGTGGGTTTGGGAACCCAGAGGTTCGCTTCCCTATTGAGTCACTTCTCCCTGGCATGGGAACACCTGCCTCAATTTTTGAAAGCCCTGGAAAACCCCAGCAAGCCGGGAACCCTGACAGGCTCTACCTGGGGTAACCCCTCTAACCAACACATGCCCCCCTTATCATTTCTAGCCCAACCTCTTCAGATCCTCTTCTCCACACGGGATCCACCTGGAGGAGCAGCTCCCAGACCCACCAGCTCTGCTTGCCTGTCTCCGATTCCCCAGGACAGTGGACCTTCCCAGGCTAATTTAGTGACAACGACAGCTTGAATTTAGTGACCACTTACTATGTCAGGTAGGATGGTGATTTTCATAACAGGAAGTAGCCACTGTAATTATCTGCATTTTGCAGGTGGGAGCTGGTGCACAGAAGTTGTCTTCCCCAGTCCTGTACTATCTGCTGTGTGTACAGCATCAGGTTCCATGGAAGGAAACCCACATTTCACAGCCTGTTTTTGTGAACTCGGAAAGTCTAAGAGCTGTACAACTTCCAGCCTCCTCTGGACAAACTAGCAAGATTCTAAAAACATTAAAACATAAAATAAAAGAGCTGGAGGTGTAATCCTGTGTCAAAGCTATGTTTTATTTCCCAGTATTTGAAAATAAATGAATAAATGAAAATCTAAGACCTGGAAAAGATAAGAGAAGATAGCATTTGATTTTATAAATGAGCAAATCGTTCTGGAGAGTTTCCATTTTTCAGTAAGATCACGAGACTCCCCCAAACCCATGTTGCTTTTGTCCCTTGCCCATATTACAAATCCCTTTTATCCCCCGTCAGGAAAAAAGTCATTTTTGCTGGGCATGGTGGCTGACACCTGTAATCCCAGCACTTGGGAGGCAGAGGCAGGAGGTTTGCATGAGTTTGAGGCTGACCTGGGCTACACAGTAAGTTCAGAGCCAGCCTGAACTGCAAAGATCCTGTCTCAAAAAAAAAAAAAAACTAAAAAAGAAAAAAAAATCATTTTCAAGTGAGTCATAGTGATGCATTCCTCTCATCCCGTAGGGAAGCTGAGGCAGGAGGATCTGAAGTTTGAAACTGCTTATTGAGATGTTTAAAAATAAAGCATTGAAGATTTAGTTTAGTGCTTCCTCATTTCAGTCCCCAGGACCACACAATTTAAAGAATTTTTTAAAAAATATCTTTCTTGAAATTTTCTCACTCTTTTTGCTTTCACTTCTCCATATACTTACTTTCTTCTTTCTGAAACAGTGTGATTTTTTGTTTTTTGGAGGCATGGGGCTAGGATTCAGGGCACTGGCACAGGGTAGGCAGTGCCTCACCACTTCTCTCCCTGTTACCGTCTTCTCTGAAAGAAATAAAGAGGATAAGAGGAGATGAGGGAAGGGAGGAGAAGGAGGAAAAAAAGGAAGACAGGACAGAGAAAGGGAGAGGAGTGGAGGAAAAGGCAAGACAAAGTCTCACTGGCTTGGTAAGAAGCAGGAATGTGTTTAAGGCCAGTTTGAACTGCAGAGCAAGACCCTGCCTTAAACAAACACCACATAAAGAAGAGAAAATAATACAAGTAAAAAGGAAAGAAAAATTCCCTTATGCTTATCAAAATCAGAAATCTTTAAATTTTTTCTTTATCGAGTGTACATTTTGGATACACATTACGATCACATTCAACGTTGAGATGGATGTCCTTTTTTAAAGTAAAATATTTAATGGTACATTTTAGATGTACATAATGATAACATTCCTCATAGGAATTTGGTATGTGAACAGGATATATCTTGCTTTTTTCTGTCCCCCCCCACCCCGTCCGACCATCTTCACCTCCTTATTTACAAGAGCTTTATTTCCGTTTTTTCATTCTACTCTTTTTTCCTTGTCCATTCTTTCCTTTCCTTTTCCCCTTTCCGTGTTGTCCTCATTTGGACATTTTCTTCCGATTTCCCAATAAACACGTGTGTCCGATTTATCTCACTTAAAGAGTACGGTTTAAAGGTGCATCCATTTACCTAGATGGTATGCAAGAGTTCCACCTATTCGGACCTTCTAGCAAATTCTGTTTCTGGCTTTTTTTTTTTTTTTTTTTTTTGTACTGGGGCTAGAACTCAGGGCCTTGCACTTGCTAGGCAAGCGCCAGACCCACTGAGTTAAATCCCCTGCCCTTCTGTTTCTGTTTTAACATTGACATCTTTGATCCAGTTTGACCAAAACCAGAAATGCTCATACTCCGCATTACGCGAAAGCGCCGCACTCTCATAAAGAAAGGCCGCCTATGCCTTCAGAACCGTCGTCTGCCCTCAATCAATATGGCGGCCACACGTGACGTCGACTTCAGTCGCCCTTCCCTCCTGAGGGGCGGCGTGCGGCGCGCATGCGCGGCGGCAGCGGCGAAGGGGCGTCAGGCCCGCTTCCCTCAGTTGCCAGGCTGTGGCGGCAGTGGCGGAGGGATGGTGTAGCCCAGCCGCAGGAGAGGTGGGCTCGCGCAGGCCGACGGGCCCGGGGGCGGCTGCACGCTGAGGGGGCGTCGCCGCCCACCGCGGGTCCCTGGCGCCGCCATGGCGGCCCGCGGGGTGCTGGACGAGTTCACCGCTCCCGCCGCGAAGGCGGCGCTGCTGGAGCGGAGCCGGGGCCGCATCGAGGGCCTGTTCGGCGTGAGCCTGGCCGTGCTGGGCGCGCTGGGCGCCGAGGAGCCGCTGCCTGCGCGCATCTGGCTGCAGCTGCGCGGCGCTCGAGGGGCGGTGCACAGCGCCAAGGTGAGTCTGGGGCCGCGGGCCAGCCGGGCGCGCGCGACGTTGCGGTCCTCGGCCCCGCGAGCTCGCAGGCCTGCGCTCTTCCTCCACGGTCTGTGCTCCTTCCAGAGCGCGGGGTCTCGGCCCTCCGTGAGAACCCGAAGGAACTGCAGTAGGGAGTAACAACGGCCTCGGAAGGTCCAAGAAGGATGGGATGATTAAGAGGAATATTGAAAGCTGGAGGTAGCGCTGCACTCCGGAGGCTAAGGCAGGAAGATTGCGAGTTCCAGGCCACCGCGAGCTACGTAGTGAGTTTATGGGCAGCCTAGAGTACATATCAAGACCCTGTCTCTAGAAACCAGCAAAAAGTGATTAAAACATAATTCCTCAGGACGTATGTACATTTAAATGTAAATAGTGTGTATAACACATTAGACGTCCACTGTATTCTTGGAATGATGCAGCCCTTTAAGTCAATAAGGTAGCTTTTATTGTCCTGTGTTGTGTGTGTTTTTTAATTAACAGCTGGGGAAACTGAAACTCAAAAGTGGTGACTCACCTTGTGTCTAATCAGCATTTCAGAATTTTACCTCCTCAACACCTCCATCCACTCCTTCCCCTCCCCAGCCAGGAAACAGCAACAAAGGACGTCCCTTGTGGGAGAGGGAAGGGCCTCTCCTCCGGAGGTTCTGTCATTTAGTCCGCAAAATCAGTCTGTCATGGGGTCCATGAAATAAACTAGACCAGACAACAGAAGGAAAGACATTCAAATGACGAGTGCGTGCAAAGAGTCCCACCGAGTCCATCTAGAAGAAGCTGCGGGGTGGATTCAGTGCACCCCAAGTACTGAGGGGTGTGTGTGTGTGGCGTTAGATGATGGTTTTTCCTCCTAACTTTAGTCAGATCAGGGAACTTTCTGAGAAAACCCCTGGCTGCATTTTCGTTCCTGAAGTGCTCGAAGTAACCAGCCAGCAGGCGAGGGGTTCCTCTCAGAGTGAAGTTTCCTGAACCCTTTTTTACCCTTCCTCCAGGTCCCAAGTTTCTCTGGGTTTCCCGTTTCCTCCCCAGCCAAGTTGGACTCTGAGGCAGGGAGTTGTTTCTAAGGCTGGCGTTGATGCTCTGGGGGTGAAACTCTGAAGAGAACCCTCCCTCCGCTTTGTATCCTGTTTCACAGATTACACTGATTGAAGGAGCTGAGTAGTTGTAGTTCCTGACATTCTTCGATTTAACCAAAAAAACTTACTGCTGCTTTGTGTAAAGCAAATAGGACCTTCGCTGTATGACTTGCCCCAGGCTTAGTTTAAAGCATTGTGGATGTTGAATCAGATTTGCTTTCCTGTGTTTAATTTCTTTGATTTGTATGAAATTTCTGTTGTTGTTTTTTGAGACATAATCTCTGTGTGTAATTCAGGGTGGCCTTGAACACGAGGTGATCCTACTGCCTCAGCCACCTGAGTGCTGGAATTGATTACATGTGTGCAGTTGCATGGATGGATGCCTGGCCTAGTTGTCTGACTTAAGAAATTAAATTTAATTTCTTTCCATTCTGCCTTTTTTCTTAGCTATCCAATTTTTTTCATTACCCAAGGCTAAAAGGTTTGACATGGCTAAGTTTGTTATTTCACTTGAAATTCTCTAATTATTGTGCATTCATTCCTCGCCTCACCGTTGATTTGGCTATGAGGTCTTCATTCTTGTTCTGTGCAGTCTTCATTGGCTTTACTTTGTTTCTTTCAGTTGGTTTGGT
The DNA here is from genome assembly GCA_004026965.1 of Petromus typicus. Taxonomy (NCBI): domain Eukaryota; kingdom Metazoa; phylum Chordata; class Mammalia; order Rodentia; family Petromuridae; genus Petromus; species Petromus typicus. The sequence continues at coordinate 22,750 of PVIR01015954.1, forward strand.
TTTTAGACAGTCACTATGTAGCCCAGGCTGGCCTCCAACGCTCACTCCCCCGCCTCAGTGTCAGTGCTGAGGTCGCAGGAAAGGCGGCCTGGCCTGGTCTGGATCGTTTGATCTTTCTCTCTCTCTTTCTTAACTTTTGTCTCCCTCTTTCTTCCTCCCTCTCTCTCTCTCTCTCTGCCCTCTCCCCCTCTCCCTTTTGTGGTGCTGGGGATCAAACTCAGGACTCCACACATCATTGAGCTATGCCTTGATTTAGTTTTTTTTTGTTATTTTCCTCTTTCTTTCTGAGACAGGCTCTTTCTTGTAGTTCAGTCTGGCCTTGAGCTTGTGGTGATCTTCCTCGGTCTCCCAAGGTTCCAGGCGCACACTCCCATGAGACCCAGTCCGGACTCATCTGATTGCAGAACTCTGCCTAGCAGGGCCCCGTCATACAGTCCTCATTTTCGCAGCTGTCAGCTTACTCTGCCCAGTAGTCTAGATTGTGTCCTGCTGGATGTTCTGCATGTTCCTGGTTCTTCTCTCAGGACACCCCAAGAATGGAACATGCTTCCTCTGCTTCAGAGAAAAGCCCTGCCCGTCCTGTCATTCTCTTCCTTCCCCGCTGCACTTTGTAGCACAAGCTGATTGGAAGAGGTGTGTCTTGGAGTAGTTTGATAGTCTGACACCTGCAGAGTTATCTTCTCAAGATATATTACTCATAATCCAACCCTCCCACTTACAAGAAATCCTTTCCCCCCTTTTTCTTCTTTGAGACTCAACGGATAAAGGTTGAATGCCACACCCAAGGGCTTTTTTGTTCGTGATTCATTTGGGAGTTTGTTTTAGTTTTTTGGAGGAAGAGGAAACCATAAACTTGATTTAAAAATTAAGAAAGGTAGAACGAGCACTTCAGCATCATAAGTATTTTAAATTAAGCCGTGCAGAACCAGGTTTGGGGGAAGGATTTGTTTATTTCTTTTTGGGTTTTTTTTTTTTTTTTTTCTGAGTCAGGGTCTCACTAGCCTTGAAACCAGTGTGTGGCTCATGCCAGAGCTAGTGGCCCAGAACTAGCAGCAGTTTTCCTGCCTCAGCCGCCTGAATACAGGGATTATAGGCATGAGCCACTATGCCTGAACTGGCTGGTATTGTACTTGATCTGAGTAAGGTGAGGTCAGCTGTGCTATGCCCCATTAAGTAGATTGCTTTGCTCTCTTTTTTATGAGTGGTGCTGAGGTGATAGCCCACCATCCACATCCCTGCTACTTTGTTTTCTTTTAAAATGTTAATCCAGGGCAGAGGATTTAGCTCAGTGGTTCCGCAAGCGCAAAGGCACATGGACCCTGGATCGATCCCTGATAACCATATACAATACTAATACTGGGTGTGGAGACTCACGCCCAGCAGCAAACAGTACCATATCCCACAGTGCAGATATTCTCACGCCTGTGATCCCAGCACTCAGGAGGCAGAGGCAGGAGGATTGCTGTGATGTGAGTTGGAGGCTGAGCTCAGGGCCAGCCTGAACTACAAAGTGAGACCCTGTCTCAAAAAAAAGTTAATCCACTGCCTTTTGTAATTGACTGAATAAAATCAAATGTGCCTGTTGGGGCTCCCTTTACTAGAGAAGGTCAGGTTGGGGGAGTAGAAAGTGCTGGAAAAAGGCACGGGGAGTATTTCCTTTTGTTAAAGGGAACACTTACTGGAGGGAACAGCGGCTCCCAGGCAGCCCAGACCAGGGAGGAGTGGGGGGCTTGGCAGCTCCTAGGGGAAGCCAGAAAACTCACGATGCACCGCACATCATCCAGCAGAAAGGCTGGGACCCAGGTGGCCAGGTGAAGACCATCAGGCTTTATGCCACAGGGTTCAGTCACTGAGGCTTTTGCAAAGGAAACAGTTTGCCCAGATCCATGGGTCGGACAGTCTGGAGGTGAGAAGACCCAGCAGGAGAAGAAACATTGTTGCAGGTCCATGTTGGACGTGGGGCCAACAGCAGAATTTGTTTTAGAGACCAGGTCTCACTGTGTGGCCCAGGCTGGCCTCAAACTCTGGGAGGGTGATTCTCCCGTCTCAGTCTCCCAAGTGCTAGGATTACAGGCTTGAAGTAATCAGCTAGCAGGCAAGGGGTTCCCACTGGACATGGCAGGGGGAACATTGTGACAGGAACTTGGAACTGAGTGGTTGGGGGGATGGAGAGGAGGGCTTCAAATCCTGGGGGCAGGAAGACTGGTTGCTGTGTTGCTTGGCTTGTTGGTTGGGGACCCAGTAGGGAATAACCAGTGAAGAAACCTTTCTCACCTGCGGGGAAGTGACCTTTCTGTTGGCCCTTGACCTCAAGGAGCCAGCAGCCTGGTAGAACTGAGTGGTGGACTTGGGCCCTTGCTGCAGAGATGGTGGAAATTAAAACTGAAGCATGAAAGTTCAGCCCCAGTTTACAGGAAGAAGTTTCATTGGGAAGGAAGAGAACATGATAGCAGTCAAGCTGGCCGCCTCAGAAAAGATAGTGAGAGCAGACAAGGAAAGGGTGAGGGTCAGAGGGACTTGGTGTGAGGTGGAGGAGCAGACCAGGCACCTGCCCGCATGGTTGTGACTTGTCTCAGTCCTGGTTAGAGTCTTGTGGCTCAAGAGCAATTTGGTTTCTTTGAGATGCCCTTCCTAGTTTGGGGGTGCAGTTTCCCCTTGGGGTAGCCTCCTCTTGGGGACGTGGAGGGGAGGACAGGTCTGGGACAGTGCCCGGAGGCCTTTCAGCATTGCTTCAGTGGCTTCAGGTGCTGGTAATTTGTCAAAGCTAGTGGGTGACTGGATGTCCCTGAAACCCTTCAGATTGATATCTTCAGTCTTGAAGAGATGAGACGGGGTAGGTGAGTTATGAGTAATGAACCTTGTGAAACAAACTTGCTGAGTAATTAGCCCAGGTGGTAAAGAAGACAACAATCGAGGCCAGAGATGCTGGGCTTCGTTCTGCTGTTAGTTGAGCATCTGCAGACCCTGAATCTAATTCTCTGACTACTTCACAAGGAAATACCGGTCAAACATTTTCGCTTTATTATGATTATGATTGTTATTTTTTGGGGGGAATAGCATTGGGGATTGAACCCAAGGCATTCATACTGGGCTATATCCCTAAACTCCTTTGAGACAGGGTCTCACTTTTGTGGTTCAGGCTGGTCTTGAGCTCACTATGTAGCCCAGGCGAGCCTCAAACAAATAGCAATCCTCCTGGCTCTGCCTCCTGAATGCTAGGATTACAGGCATGAGCCACCTCGCCTGGCATTGTGGTATGTGGTTACCGGGGATCGAACTCGGGACCTTGCACTTGCAAGGCAGATGCAGGAACCCCTCAGTTAAATCCCTGGTCCCCTCTTCCCCCTTTTTAAATTACTTTGAGACAAGTTTCACTGTCTGGCCCTAGGCTGGCCTGGAACTTGCCATACTCCTGCTGCCTGGCAGTGTCAGGATCACAGGCGAGCATGTCTGCATGCTCGTATTCAGTCACATCGCACTTCAATGAGGAGCAGACTAAGGGCCCAGGAGTTGGCTTGTTCTCTGGTGATCTCTGAATATTCTGAACTCGACAGGACGCCAGTAGCAGTTGAGGTGCATGCAAGGCTCTACAGTGACGAGTGTAAGAAGGAAGGCTCGCCTTGCTCAGCTGGCTACGAAGGCCAGGGAATGATGCAGAGGATGGAGCAGTGGATTTCTGGTGGGGTAGGGCACGCACAGTCACAGGGATAGGAAGGGGCCGTGTTGTTAGGTTGCTTAGGTGAGCAATCGCAGAGATGGGGGATGCAGGCCCAACGCAGGCAGTCGGTCAGAGTGGAAAGGGGCTGTCCCCGTGCTCCTGGATGCTGAGGAGTACAAGTTTTACCCGTAGCACGGGGGCAGCGGGAGAGGCGCAGTCGGATCGGGCTGCTGCTCAGCTGTGCTTCCTTCCTGCCCTCTCTGTCCTGTTAGAAGTACGGAAATTCAGAGTGGGAGGCCACCTTTACAGCAGCCTCACATCACTCAAGGCTGAACTTGTGAGAGCAGGAGAAAGGCCAGAAAGGGGCAGTGTACACAGGGGCCACAGAGATAGGCTGAGGCAGGAGGGTCTCTGAGTTCATGGTCAGCCTGGGCGACACAGTGAGCTCAAGGCCAACCTGAACTTCGGAGTGAGATCCTGTCTCCAAAACCATAAAAGGGCTGCACCTACCTTGCAAGGTCCTGAGTTTGATCTCTGTGCCAAAAGAAAGAAAAGAAAATGAACTCCTCTTTTAGATGGCCACAGAGGTCTGGGGCCAGGCAACTGGAGGTCCAGGAGGTGGCTGGGGGACTGTGTGTGGGGCGCTTTGCCCGCCCTTCCTGCCCTGAGTGAGGGCAAATGCCTGAGTGGAGCATTAGCCATTTACCTGTAGGTGTGGTGCATTCATCATGCATCTGCTTTTCATTAGATGAACTCTACTGTGTGGTTTTCTTTAAGTGGCAGTCATTTCATTTTTCAGAAACTATGCATACTGTGAATTTTATCAGCAAAATTTTGCATTTTTTTGAGACAGGGTCTTGCTGTGGTCAAGCTGGCCTTCAACTCACAGATGGCCCAGGCTGGCCTCAAACTCAGGGCCAGCCTCTTGGCTGCAGCTTCCCAGGCACCTGAATTAAGACGAGAAGTACCACACCCTGCCTGGTATCATTCTTTTAAAAGTACATATTTTAAGGAAACAAAATGAAAACTAGCCAAGCTTGCTAAATATGTCAGTGAACTAGTTTCAGCTTGTGAGGTGCCATTTCTTCTCTTCTTCAAGTAAAAAGAGATGAGAGTAGTAAAGTTATACTTTCCCCTGTTGAAGAATCAGGCGGAGGAAAACTGCTGGCTCTCGCGCTGTCTCAGTGCAGCAGAACACGAGTCCATCCCTGAGAGGGAAGCCAAAGCCTGGGGACAGGAGCTTGTGGGCTCGCTCCAGCGGGAGAGAATGAGCCACAGGATGGCCCCAAGTCACAACCAAGGGCAGGTGGTGATGTGGCCGGATGGCGGGACCTAGCACGCTGGCTGGTGACAGGGGCTAGAGGTCAGGGCCAGGCAGGATGGGACTGAATGGGACCCTCGCACGGTGACATGCTGAAGAGCAGGGAGAGCTCTGAGCTGTCTCAGACCGAGCTTGGATGTGAGGGCGTCCTGAGACCTGGGCTTGCACTGGTGGTCCTGGGGGAGGAGGAAATGTGGGCCTCCTGCAGACACTGCCTTCCAGAGATCCCAGAGTCCATCAGAGTGGCTAGTGAGCAGGAGCCTGTCCCTGAGGTTTGCCCAGATGCAGCCCCTGGAGGTCAGTGACTGGTGGAGTGTAGTGAGGTGTCCCATGAGGCCCTGAGGTGCTGACTTGCTAACCGGGGCTGCCCTGCAGTTAGTATTTGTGGGCTTTTGTTACCTCATGGCATGACAGTCACTGAGAGTGATGGCCAAGGTCCTGCTCTGCCCAGTCCTGGAGGACGTATCGTAAGGACAAGAACCATGAGAACTTCTCATTCTTTAAACACTGAAATGGCAGTGCACCCAAGAAACTTTTCCAAGGTAAAAGAACACCTAGTCCATATATAATTTGTGAAGAAGAGAAAAAAGGATGGAGGCTGAGACAGGAAGGATCTCCATGAGTTCAAGGCCAGCCTGAATGGTAGCAAGATCCTCTCTCTCAAAAAGTTTAAAAAAAAAAAAAAAAAAAAAAAGGAAGTGCTCCTATGCTTTCTCCCAATTGAAGGAGTGTTCTGTTTTGTGGCACTGGAAATGGAACCCAGGGCCTTCTCACTGAACTAAATCTGTGGCCCTTTATTATTTTTAGACAGGCAGGACTTGAATTTGGGATTCTCCTCCCTCAGCCTGCAAGAGTACTAGGATTACAGGCATATACCACCATACCCAGCTGGAGTAAAATAGAAAAGAGATAAGAATGAGGAATAGTGCAATACAAGTTGAAGTGGCTTATTACTGCACAGACTTAGGAGACTACAATTGACCTTGTATTATCTTATTTCCTTTTTGGTTAGAAGAGCTTAGAACTTGGTTCATGAATGAACAGTAGATTTGTGCACAGAGGATATGATTTAGAGAATGTAATATGGGTATTGTCATTGAGCTTTTGTTTTGATTTTACCGGAAAGGCTGGTGGTAGTCTTTTTGCATTTCCAAGAATGCTTTTTTTTTTTTTCTTAACTATCATTGTGAAAATCATCTTCTTAAGAAATAGTGGTTGGCTGGTCTATTTTTATGCCTGATATTTTGGGGTTATACCAGAATGTTGAAATAAGGGATACTCACAGTGTAGTGCCAGGGTCAGAGGTGATTGCTTAGGGCTAGTTTCCTTTTCCTGTTCATTTTCCAGACACTGCTGTAGGATTGTAATTACATCCAGATCACATTTTGTCATGGGTTTTGCTCAGCTGGCTTAATTGTATAAAGTTAGCAGTCCTAAGTTTTGTAACAGAATTACAGGTAGAAAATCCTTGTAGTAAAGAACTATTTTTTTCAATTGCTATAAGCAAAGAAAAAAAAATTTTTTTTTTTTTTTAGAGACAGGGTCTCGCTTTGTAATTCAGGCTGGTCATGAACTCAGCCTCGAATTTAGCAATCCTCCTACCTCTGTCTCTAGAGTACTGGGATTATAGGTGTGAGTCACCACTCCTGGCATTGTTGCATTTGGTTTTGGGGACTGAACCCAGGACCTTGCACTTGCAAGGCAGGCACCAGAACCACTGAGCTAAATTCCTGGCCCTCAAAGAAAATTCTTTTGCTGAATTTTAAGAGTTTTCTTCCTGTTTGGAGGTTTTGTTTAGTTGAGTACTGGTGACAGAATAATAATTGACATTAGTTGATGGGTAAGAGCTGTGAATAAATTCACATCTCAAGGGGTCAGGGATTTAGCTCAGTGGTTCCCGCCTACCTTGCAAGCACAAGGGCCCAGTAACCACATATAACAATGCCAGGCGTGGAGACTCACGCCCACCAGCCATCTGCACTACATACCACAGTGCCAGGAGTGGTGGCTCACACCTGTAATCCCAGCAGTCAGGAGGGAGGGGCAGGAGGACTGCTGTGAGTTCCAGGGTTGCATGGGTAAATACTGAGCTCAGGGCCAGCCTAAACTACAAATGAGTCCCTGTCTCAAAAATAAACAAATAAATAAATAATTCACATCTCAATTTTCTGCCTGGATGGCAGTTGTAATTATGATGTCTTCTGATTGACAGTACCTACCCACTGCTCCTCTAAGGTCTTTATCCATTCTGCAGCCAACATACCTAGTTCTCCTTGGTCCTGGTATTTTAAATGAAGATAATGAAGGGGTTTTTTTTTTTTTTTTAGATCAATTAATACAGCATGGTATACCTATTAGTCGGGTAATGGATTTCCTACAATAATAAAGCCTACCCTAGAGATTTAGAAAACTAGAGATTTAGTTTTCTTCTTTTTTTTTTGAGACAGGGTCTCACTTTGTAGTTCAGGCTGGCCCTGAGCTCAGCCTCAAACTTACATCACAGCAGTCCTCCTGCCTCTGCCTCCCGAGTGCTGGGATTACAGGCGTGAGCCACCACGCCCAGCACTGTGGTATGTGGTACTGGTTGCTGCTGGGCGTGAGTCTCCATACCCAGTATGGTAAGTGGTTTCCGGGGATCGAACCTGGGCCCTTGTGCCTGCAAGACAGGCGCCAGAACCACTGAGCTAAAAATCCCCGGCCCGAGATTTAGTTTTCTTTCACTTAAGTCTAAATATAATCAGTAGCCCAAGGCTGGATAATGGATAGGAGCTGTTCTATATGGTCACAATGGCTGTTGCAGCCTCAGCCATCAAGTTTTTTTTATCTTAAGAAGAAATGATAGAGACAAAGTAATGCCTTCTCAGAAAACGAGTAGTTTGCTGCTTACTTCTTATTGGCTAGAGCTATGCCACGTGATTTCTGTTAGTAACAAAAGAATCAGGGAAATTTTTTTTAAAAGTACAATAGAAAAGAAAAAAGTTAGGAAGCAGTGGCACATTCCGGTACTCCTATGGGAAGTTTTTAGTTTTAATGTAGGTACATTGTTCCCCTGAAGAAAATCTGAATCCTATTATTAAAGAAGTAGAAACAGATACTGTATAGTGGACAGTATGTAGGACAGCCACAGCATATTAATCTACATTTTAGCATGTACTGTGTTTGGAGAGTAGGTTTTATAACTCAGATCTCACAGTCTCTGGTGTTATCTTGGAAGTATGCAGAAGGCTGTATGCCCCCCCTGGCTTTGGGTAGAATGCAGATAACCCAGTACTGCTGAGGCAAGGCAGCTTCTGCTGAGGACACTTGTCAGGGCATAGCCATTTGGGTGCAGAGAAAATGTGGTTCCTCATTCATTTTTTTCTTTTTTTTTCAGACAGGGTCTTGCTTTGCAGTTCAGGCTGGCCCTGAGCTCAGCCTCCAACTCAAATCACAGCAATCCTCCTGCCTCTGCCTCCTGAGTGCTGGGATCATAGGCGTGAGCCCCCACGCCCGCACTGTGGTGTGTGGTATGTGGTACTGGGCGTGAGTCTCCATGCTCAGTAATGTATGTGGTGGGATCAACCGGTCCTTGCAAGACAGCTGGTCCTTGCAAGACAGCTGCGGGAACCACTGAGCTAAATCCCAGGCCCAAGTTCCTTGTTAATTTAATCCTTATCCACCCATTCTCTATAGCTGCTGTTCCATGAAACGTGTGCTACCCCTTCCCCAGTGATTCTCCCTGGCTGTAAATGCGGGCCAATTGCAGAGTTTTGTTTGAATCTGCCCCTAGAGGCAGGACTCCTCTCCATTCCTCTTTTATATGGTGAACATTATCTGTATGTCTTTCTTTTTATTCTTCTATATCCCCCTTGAGAGATAGCTGAGAATCCAATCAGCTCTTGGTAATATTGTCCCCTTAATTGCTATTTTTTCTTTTTTCAGTATTGGGGATTGGCATCAGGGTCTTCATACAGCGGGCTCCCCCTGATATTTCAGACGCGGTTTCACTAAGTTATTAAATTACCCAGGCTGTCCAAATTGGAGATCCTCCTGCCTCAGCCTCTAGACTGCAGGCATGTGCCCACTCTACTTGGCATTGGACTTTTATTTTTATTTATTTATTTTTGTTTGTTTGGTTTTGAGACAGGGTCTTGCTTTGTAGTTCAGGCTGGCCCTGAGCTCAGTCAACCTCAACGTCACATCACAGCAATCCTCCTGCTTTAGCCTCCCAAGTGCTGAGATTAGAGGTGTGAGCCACCATACCTGGCATTGTGGTATGTAGTACTGATTACTGTCCACACCCAGTACTATATGTGTTATGAGGTTGGAGCCACTGAGCTAAATCCCCGGCCCTGGACTTTTTTTTAAATTTTGAGACAAGTCTTGGCAAGTTGTCCGTACCAGCCTGAAACTTCTGACCTTCATGTCTCAGCTGCCCAGAATGCTGGGATTGCAGTGCTGCTATGCCCAGGTGGAACATTTTTTATGAATTTACAGTGCAGTGGAGTTGTGATAGACACTAAAAGATACTGTTATGTGCATAATGCAAAGGTTAATATACACACCACAAACTTCTCTGAAAGTATTTTTTTTTTTTTTTTTTTTTGAGACAGGGTCTCATTTTGTGGTTCAGGCTGGCCTTGCACTCAGCCTCCAACTCACATCACAGCAGTCCTCCTGCCTCTGCCTCCTGAGTGCTGGGATTACAGGCATGAGCCACCACACCCAGCACTGCAGTATGTGGTACTGATTGCTACTGGGCGTGAGTCTCCGCACCCAGTATTGTGTGTGGTTAACCGGGGATCAAACCGGGTCCTTGTGTTTGCAAAACAGGTGCCAGAACCACTGAGCCAAACCCTGGCCCTCTAAAAGTATTTTTGCATAAGAAAATCAGGAAGGAAAACTCAAAGTTAAGCAACCCTGTAGGGACCTTTGGATGTGGCTCTGAGGGCCTTGAGCATTTGTCTTGCACACAGCTTTAGAAAGGTGTTGAGCAAGTGAGTGAAACTGTCCTCAGAAGTGACGCGTATACTGTCACAGGGAGTGGAGACTGCAGAGAGGGAAGAAGAGTGAGTTGCCCGAAGTGTTCACTGGCAGAACGACTAGTGCGGCAGCCGGAACCTGGAGTACTGACAGGCGGCTGCCTGTGCCCTCAGGTGCACAGAAGTGACGTCCTCTTGGGTAGAATGTAACTGGTTGATCTTCAATCTGGGAGAGTTGGGCACATCCCAGGAGCCCAGATCTGATCGTGTGCTTTGACCTGGATGGTGTTAGGTGTTCTGTCTGTTCATGGTTTTCTGGGGAGATGACAGGGAAACTGGGCGGTCATAGCTGCTCTGGCCCGGAAGATCCGTCATGCTGCCTCCTTGCACACACCAAGCGGTGTGAAGACTTGGGTGCGGGTGTTCTGACATGCAGTGCTGAGAGCACAAAGTGGATGTGTGGAGAGGGATCTTGGGTCTGGGTGACAGTTGCTCTTGTTGGCGTCCTGGTAGGTACGGTTTGAATAGCACAGGTATCGTTTCAAGGGGCAGAGGTACAGTGGGCCGAGGTCCCTTTGTATGCCAGCTGTGGTGATGAAAGGGTGGCAGTAGAGTTCTCCGCGTATGCGGGAAGTGTGTAGAGCTAGACACCCCGTATGTTTACAGGACTGAGCTGGAGTGGTAGGAAGATGGTGCTGCGTAGGCGGGGTGTCAAGGCACAATACTGAAGTGAAAGGAAGAAAAAGAAATTCTTTTGTACATTTACATTTTTTATTTATTTTTAATTTTTGAAACATTTTGCTAAGCTACTCAGGCTGACCTTGAATTTGCTGTGCTCCTGCCTCAGCCTCCCAGCATGCTAGGATCACGTATGTGTGTCTCCACATCTGCCTTCAGGCACACATGCATCCCTGTTCTTGAGAGTGACAGTAACAGGCCATGGTGCTTGCCAAGGTTCTTTGTGTAAGAAGAGTAAGGGGTAAACTGACCAGGAAAGTCTGACACTTTGAAAGTAGTACAGCTTTATAGCTGTAGTTACATGGGGATAAAGACCCTGGTGGACTCGTGAGCATGACCAGAAATACTCTGTGACCTTGCAAGGGCCCCTTTCCTGGGGGGGGGGGCAGTGAAAATTCCTCCAGATAGAACCTGAGAGGCAGTGGGGAGAAAGGAGAGCAGAAAGCAGATGCCGAGAGTGTTGGAAAAATGTCTAGTCCGGGTGGGATCCGTGTTGCTAATACAGCCAGCCCGGAGACAAGAAGCAGACCTGCCATTGCCTGGAGGTTAATAGATTAATGGTGTTAAGAGTTTGTATTTCCTGAGCTTATTCTCTGTGTCTTTGTGCTTGCTTTGGCGGCCCATACAGTAACATGTCCTGTGCCTTTTTTCCACTGTGCTAGCGGTGCAGCTAGGCAAGCAGTCTACATCCCAGTCCCAATGTGGTGTTTTGGTTCTTTCTGAGCTGTAGGACTTGTTACTGCCCAGATGTCACAGGATTTCTCTTCTTTCTTGAGATAACATAAGAACTCTTATGGAAGTGTTTTCTAAATAGAAAAGTATCTGTAGGATCCAAAGCCTGTGGCCGGGGTTGGTCTGAGCCTCTGTAGAGCTCTGCCGCCTTGAGAGCCCCGGAGCCTGGAGAGTTTCTCCTTCCTCAATGATTTGCAGGCTCTCTGAGCATCTTCTTTGTGCCGGGATACAGTCTACAGCTGGGGCTGAAGCCAGGTGGCAATCTCCATTCTCGGTGCTTTTTAGCCATCGCGCCTTAAATGAACATTTGCACAAGTGCTCTCAATTGTCACTCTGCAGGAGCAGCTGAAGTTGTTCCCTCTGGTCAGCGGCTTCTGAGACTGGCAGAGCCATTCTAAGATGGTAACGGTGACTCGCACCAGGGTGACCTGCAGGCTCTGGGAAGCTGCTCTGATCACCTTTGAGTGTGGGATCTTCTGTGCGGCAGACGTGGCCAGTCACGTGCCTGGCTTTGTGACATGTTGGTAGAGTTGAGGAGAACTGAGTTTGTCAAAGGTAGAATAATAAAAAATCCTTTCATTGAGTGGAAGGGAGATTGATCTTTTCAGGGTGGGTGAGACAAGTTTTAACTACAGGTAAAATGTTCGGATACCAGATCTAGCCAAATGCAAGTGATGCCTGTTTGGGTCCAGCATCTTTCTTAACAATGCAGCGGATGGCCACACAGCTCCTAAAATGGAATAATGCTGTGTATTTTCTTGTTCACCTCTGCACCTGAGTATAGCAGATTGTCACTACTCAGTAATTTATGATAGTCATTAATGAAAAAGCTGAAACCAAGCATGATGGCACATACCTGTAATCCCATTGCTCTGGGAGCAGATCAGCAGATCAAACCCAACTTGGGCAGGTTAGTAACTTAGCCAAGACTTTGCCTCATAAATAGAACATTAAAAAAGGGCTGGGAATGTGAGTCACTGTGAAGGCCTTGGATTCAGTCCTTAGTGAGTGTGTGGGTAAAGGATAAGGGGATTGAATCTGAAATGTAAGAGGTCATTTCTGCTGTAAAATTTAAAGTGTACTTAGTACATATGAAACCACAAGCAACCTGTGGTAATAGTTGTAGTGAGTGGGGGACGAAGTTGGACACCTTGTTTTGGGCCCTCTCTCCCAGTCTGCCCAGTGCTTAACACCATAAGGCACAGCCCGTCTGTCCTCAGAAGATCTGAATTTTACTTGATTTCTTTCCCTGCAGAAGCTATAGTACTGTCATGGAGACAGTATTTGGATATATCCACTAGAGTGCCACTTTCTTGTGAAAAGATCATGTGTGCTAGGAATATAAATTGACAAGTATATAAATGATACCTCAGATTGAAATTGAATTATCTAGAGGCTCTAATGTGTAAAATTGACACATTGTTAAAATATCAGGACTTGGGTGGTTATTAAAAACTGAAGTCGGGGCTCTTCACTCGTTTTGCAGATTGTTATCTGTCTCAGAGAGAGATTATTTTCGGCATTCCTACAGGTCGTATGATGTTGAGGAGACAGAAGTCACACAGATAATTAAGCTGCATGTGTCACAGTGTTTGAGCAGTTCTTGAATAATGTTCTTCAATTAAGCTAATCCAGAAAAGTAGCAGAGAAATAGTAGGAAATATTTGTTTTAAGGATGAGTTATTCATGTTATTTCATAATCACATACATTCTTTATCTCAGATTTTGGGCAAGAATCGAGCACAGTTTAAAATGAGGGTCAAAATTATTAGCAGTACGCTATCAAAGCTTGCTAAATACCCTCCTACTTTTTAAATTTTAAGATTTAAATTAGAAGCTGAAGCATGTGCCAAAACAGTCTGTGTATGTGGATAGAGCAAAATCGAGTAATAAAGGTTTATAGTGGAGAGCTGCAGTGCTTTGTTCTAACTTCCTCAACCTCTTCCCACAGGCAGCCGCTTTCTACTGGCTTTCTCTTTTTGAGACAGTCTCACTAGATAGCCTAGGCTGGCCTCATGTGCCACTGTGCCCAGGCTTTTTATCATTTTTAGCTGTTTGTTCTGGTAGTTTCCTAAATAACTATAAATAACCATGATGCTGTTTCCATTTTTGTTGTTGCTAGTTTCAGTTGTTTGTGCTAAGAACTGAACTCAGGGCCTTGCTTTGTAGTAAAACAAGAAACAATTGATATAATCATGACTTATGTAAATATTAGTATTATTGTCCAGTATGTTTTCCTTCTGATAATGGCTTTTAAATATTTCCTTTTTTTTTTTTTAAAGCAGGGTCTCAGTATGTATTCCAGGGTGGTTTTGAACTCGCTGTCTAGCCCAGGCTAGCCTTGAGCTCACAGTAATCCTCCTGCCTCACCTTCCCAGAGCTAGGATTCCAGGCATCGTCCTCCTCTCCCACAGCCGGCATCCTGAAATTTTTATATACTCTTTTTTCATCTACTTGTGAAATTTGCTGTATACACATCCCTAATATTTTGCATATGATCCTTTGTCATCTCTTCACTGACCTGCTCTTTTGGATAAACGTGTGGGCCCTTTTCCTCTTCCACCGCTGATCTCCTTGCTTATCTGCCTCAGTTATGATCTTTTAGGCTTCCATTTGCTGCTTTTGGTTTGTGAAGTCAGTGTCTTCAACTTTCACATTTCGGTGTATTTCAGTGTCACGTGGTTTCCCAAGAAGAGGATCTGTGGGAGTCACTTCAGGGACTTTACCATGTCTAGAAATGTCTCTGTTCTCTTGTATGCTTGATAGGTAATGTGGATGAGTGGAAGAGATCATCCTCCTTACAACTTGGAAGTCGTCACTGCTCATGTCTTCTGCTCATCCAGGACTGCTGTTGAGAAGTGGCGACATCCTGCTTTTTCTCCTTTGGTTATACCCGGTTTCCACTGTAGCCTGAATGTTCTTTGTGGCTCTTTGGAAGTAATCATGTTGCAGGTGTTTTGTGTGTACTTTCAAGACAAGGCCTGTCCTTTTGTGCCAAGAAATGTTTGCATGTATTTGATTTTTAAAGTAATTATATGTGGGTCTTACATGTTTCAGTTCCAGAATTGTCTGTCTGTCTTCTTATTTTTTTGCAATGCCAGTTATTTGGATTTGGAATATCTTGAATCTGAATGACCCCTTAAGGCCTGTCTTCCCTCCGTGTTTTTCATTTGCTAAGGGTTTTTTTTTTTTTTTTTTAGGTTTTTTTGAGACAGGGTCTCGCTTTGTGGTTCAGGCTGGCCCTGAGCTCAGCCTCCAACTCACATCACAATCCTCCTGCCTCTGCCTCCCGAGTGCTGGGATTATAGGCGTGAGCCACCAC
>PVIR01015955.1:0-37410 GCA_004026965.1 Petromus typicus
TTTTTTTTTTTTTTTTTTTTTTTTTTTTTTTTTTTTTTTTTTTTTTTTTTTTTTTTTTTTTTTTTTTTTTTTTTTTTTTTTTTTTTTTTTTTTTTTTTTTTTTTTTTTTTTTTTTTTTTTTTTTTTGTCGGTAGGTTTTTTAGTACATTTTCAATTTCACAGATTGATATTGACGTGTTTAACATTTTTATATCTCTTCATTCAACTTTGGAAGTTCGTATGTATCTAGGAATTGATCCATTTCTTCTACATTTTACATTTTATTGGAATACAAATTTTCAAAGTATGTGTTTATTATTCTCTGTATTTCCACTGGGTCAGTGGTGGTTCTCCCTTTTCATTTCTAATAGCGAAGATTTGAGCCTTTTCTTTTCTTTGTTTTTGAAGATTATTTATCCTTTGAAAAAACCAACTCTTTGATTTGTTGATTTTCTGTATCATTCTCTTAGTCTCCATAGCATTAATTTCTGCTCTGATCCTTATGATTTCCTACCTAGTATGCGCTCTCAGTTTGCTTCACTCCTCTTTTTCTAGTAGCTTAAGGTTCAGCATTAGATTGTCAGTTTGAGCTTGCTCTGTTTTCCTGATATAGGTACTCACTGCTATGAATTTCCCTCATAGAACCGCTTTCATTGTAACCCATAAGTTCCTGTACATTGTACTGGAGTTGTCATTCAATTGTAGAAACTGTTTAATTTCATCTTTAATTTCTTCTGTGACCAATTGAGTAGTCAGTTGAGTAATGTTCAATTTTCATGTCTTTGTGAAAGTCTTAGGATATTTTTGCTCTTCATCTCTAGTTTCAAGGCTCTATGATCTTAGAGTATACAGAGGACAACTTAAATTTCTTTGCATTTACTTAAACCTGTTCTATGAACTAGCACATGGTCTATTTTGGAGAATGATCCATGAGCAACTGAGAAGAATGTAAATTCTCACTTAGTGGGGTGAAATACTCTGTAGGCATCTATTAAGTCCATTTGTTGAAGAATTTGGTTTAGCTCAAGCACCTCTTTATGGATTTTCTGTCCAGTCCATCTGTCTATTTGTGACAGTAGAGTATTGAAGTTCGCTACTATTATTGTATTGCTACTTATCTGACTTTTCATGTCAATTAATGTTTGTTTTACATAGCTGGGTGCACTAGAGTTTGGGGGCATAAATATTTAAGACAGTTATTTCTTTCTCTTGGATAGTTCCCTGTATGAGAATATAGTGACCTTCTCTGTCTCTTTTAATCAGTTTTGGTTTAAAATCTATTTTGTCTGCAAATAAGATAGCTACTCCTTCTTTTTTGCAGTTTCCTGTTGCATGGAGAATTGTTTTCCATCCCTTTACTTTCAGTCTGTGGCTTTCTCTCTGGATTAGGTGTGTTTCCTGTATGCAGCAGATTGTAGGATCTTGCTTTTTGATCCATTTCTGCCAATCTTTGTCTCTTAATTAGTGCATTTAGACCATTGACATTAATGGTTATGACTATTATGGATAGACTTAGGGCTGTCATGATTTCCTGTTCTAGGCTCTTTTATGCTTTGATTTTGTTCTTTTCCCATCAGTTTTTTGTTTGACTCAGTGGGATGACTCTGCTGAGTCTCATGGGTTTATATTTTTCTTTTTTTTCTCAAAGATTTCCTTTAGGATATTTTGTAGTGCAGGTTTTTTATGTATGAAGTTTTTAAGAAGTTCTTTGTCATGAAACTATTTTATTTCCCTCTCCATTTTCAGAGATAACTTTGAAGGGAAAATTAGCCGGGTTGGAAGTTGTTATCCTTTAAGATTTGAAACACTTCACTCCAGGCTCTTCTTGCATTGACTGTTTGGGTTGAAAAATCTGCTGTGATTCTGATGGGCTTCTCTTTGTAGGTGATTTTTTTTCTTCTTCTCTCTTGCTGTTTTCAATATTTCATTCTTTATTTTCATATCTGGAACTTTTATAATTATATGCCTACGTGTGGATTTTTGTATATTTTGGCCCTGTGGAATTCTGAAAGCTTCATATATCTGCATCTCTAATTCTCTTTCTTTGTTTGTGAAGTTTTCTGCTATTATTTCTGTGAACAAATGCTTTATGCCTTTTGTATCATCTCCTGCTTCCTCAGTGAATCCAATCAACCTTATGTTATTCTTCTTTGAATCATCTAGGAGCTGTTGAATAGTCTTTATAGTCTTTTGTTGAATAGTTTTTATAGTCTTTTGTCTTTTCCTATGAATTATGTCTTTCCTGTTTATAGGCTATGATCATGTCCTCTAGATCTGAGATTCGGTCTTCTACAGTGCTTATTTTACTGTGTAAACTTTCATTTTCTTTTTTGGTTGCCTGGGTTTCTATTTGTAGCTGCTTAAGAGATTCCATTGCTTTTGCTATCTCAGATTCTATCAGATCCTTGATTTCCTCTTTAGCTTTGTTAATCATGCCATTAACTATGTCCAGTATCTCTGTTTTCATCTCAGAAATCAGTTCTGACTTCCATTGTATTAGATCTTCTTTAGTTACCATCTCAGAGAGTCCTGGTGATTGAGTTTCAT
Source organism: Petromus typicus (assembly GCA_004026965.1). Lineage (NCBI taxonomy): Eukaryota > Metazoa > Chordata > Mammalia > Rodentia > Petromuridae > Petromus > Petromus typicus. Next base: position 2,527 of record PVIR01015955.1, read on the forward strand.
ATTTCTCCATTTCCCTTCCCCTCATATTACCTTGGGGTGAGGATCTCTGCATTTGAGATTTTTGAAAGTTTCCTCATTTCTGAGCTTTTGTCCCTGCTGTTGTATTTGGCTTTATAGTTGCCCTATTGTCTGGTGATGTTTGTTGCAAGTTTCTTTCTTCCTAATATTTAGGTCCCTTAAGATTAGCACTAAACCTTAACAGTTTCAAACACAGCCCAAGAAAAGCACTAAGCATTGACAGTATCAAATACAACTCAAGAAGTGGTAAACTGGTAGTTGTTGCTCTGACCCCCTCCAACTGCATAAGCCAGAACTATGATCAAATGCCCAGAATTAAAATTAACCACAGATATATTAACACCATTCAAGCATCACCTTTTGGAAGGGAAAGGGTTACCAAGGAGTTAGGTGGCAGAGAGATAGGGGAGGGAGAGATTAGCAGTAAGATTAAAGGATGCAATGAAATAGAGAAATGAAGAGTAGCAGAGTGGGTACAGAGTAGAAAAAAGGGAGAGATGAAGGGGCAAAAAAGGAGAAGAAAAAGGAGGGAAGAAAAAGAAAAACAGCAACATGAATAACAAACACACAGAACTAAATAAAACAAATAAACAGAGATAAAAAGGGTAAGATTGAGTCCACTAATAGCCAGCTATTGGAAGGGAGGAACCATTGATTCCTGTATGGGCTGAGACACACAGTTTGAAGTTTATAGGTCACAGGGAAAAAGAGCTCTGAAGTTGTAGGCTTTCCCCTGATGTGAGTCCAGTGTCCTGTAGGTGGCACTGGACCCAGAGACTCACCAAAGCCTAGATTCGAGTCTCAGAGCAGGGTCCCCCCCCTTCAGTATGGCAGGAGGTGGGGTCCCAGTTGGAGTCCAGAGTTGTAGTGTCCCAGAGCTGGAGGCCTTGGGGTAGCCAATTTGCTGTGGTGGAGATGATCTAGATCAATTCCCCAGGAGCTCTGAGCCGTCTTCTCCTGGCAGCGCGGATCCTTGGTCTTGGTGGGTGGTGGGTGGGGCTTCCTCGTGTGGGTCCTTTGTCTTCTCCTGTGAGTACAAATCTGGGAGTATTCCGCCCTTTACTACAGCTGCAGGAGGCCTGGCATGCAGTTCTGCCCCTCATTGTGAAACTGTGTCTCAGAGGCGGCTGAGTGCTGTCTGCAGTCACTGGGTTCCTGTGCTGGGGCACCTGTGCGAGGTCCAGCAGGGTGGACCGCCCCTCCCCCATCTGGGGAGAGGGAAGAAAGGACAGACTTAACAGTATTCAAGCATCCCTAGGTAGCCCTTCTTTCTTTGGCCTTAATCAATATTTGCTTCTGATCTCTTCGATCTAGGTTTTTCTACTGTCCTCCCCCATCCCAAACTGCTGTTTTCAGGTTTAAGAATAATTTATATGGAGGCAGTGCTCTCCAGCTTTTACCATTCTGCCATCTTCCCAGAATTCCTAGGGCACTTTCTTCACTTAATTACATTAGTGGTCTCTTCACACTGAGAAGGTTAACATCAAAAAAGTACATAATTTTTTAGGAGAACTGGCAATTGGAAGCCACATACACTGCTGCCAGGGATATAAACTGATAGCTATTTTTGAAAACCATCAAAAGCTTGAATATTGACTTGTCTCATGGACAAGAAATTCCTTTCTAGGAAGATACTTTTAAAATGATGATGTGTCCTCGAAGAAACCTATAGATAACGTTGATAACAAAGAATAAAAACCTCACATAAGGATCAAGAAAAAGGAAATGAATCAGAAAATGTAAAATGTCCATTTTGAGGGTACTGACTTTTATGGGTAGTTTTTGTTGAGGATCTATACTTTTGTCCTGCGAACATTGAATCCTCTTCCATCTTTTTCCCTGAGGAGGATCAGTCACTGATACGGTGTCTGCCCGGGGAACACATTTCTTCTGAAGCTTCCAAAGATTGGTCCCTTCTATGAACCTCAAGTGTTATGACTTAGATCGGAAATGTCCTCCAGGACACTAATGTTTGGAAGGTAACTGGATCATGGGCACTGACTACGTAGACGTCAGTGCATTTCCTCCATGGGTGAGTTTAGTCACTGAGTGTGCTATTGCAATGTGCAGCATGGTTTGAGGTGAGTCCCAGGAGGCATGCTTTGGAGGGTGTGTTCTTATTCCCTGTTTTTTCCCTCTGCCTTTTGCTTCCTGGCTGCCTTGGTTCAGGTAGATTTCCTGTCACAGCTGTGCATCATACCTTTTCTGCCTTGGAACCAAGCAACCCATGACTGAACCATCTGAAAATTGTGAGCCTAAATAAACCTCCCCTGTTTTAAGCTGCTCCATCAGGTGCTCAGGTCTTGAATCTCTGTGAGGAGCAAACTGATCCACACAGCCATTGCTGTCCCCAATTGGTATTTGCAGCCTATGGGTTTGTGAAGTGCCTCGCTTGCTCTAAAGGCCTCTCAGTCCACACCCCAAATGTCCAAACAATGGCTTATCAGTACCTCACATGGATGGGCCAGGAAAGGAAACAGACCCCTGAGTTCAATGCTGCAGGTGGGGACAAGGGATGCAGCCCTCTGGGCTCAGTCCCAATGCTTTCAGTTCCAAGCCTTTTGGACCACCACACCCAGCAGACCTGGCCCCTCCCCACAGAAAGCAAGATCAGTACTGTTCACCACAGCCTCAGGTCTCCACTGCTCAAACTTTTCAGGAAGGTGTGACTGGCACCCTCTTCTCTAACTGCCATTTTCATACAGTCTCAATAGCAGGGTGACCCCTAGGACCTTGAAGCACGGTTGTTCTATGACTTTTGAGTACCAAAGTAACTCAGTCTGATACAAGAAGGTCCTTCTCAAAAAAATTCCTCACAGTAGTGCTTCTAAACATAGCTGTAATGGACTTCTTCTTCAGGTTAGCCTGCCAAGCAGAAGACATTTTTAGAGTAAATCTCCATAGTTTCTCATTGTGATCGTAGACTTCTTCTAGGGCTGGAGCTACCAGCCTGTTATTCATCTCTGGGGCTGTCGTACCCTCACAGGGATTAAGTGTGCTTGAGGCTCCCCTCCCTGGGAGATAGGTTCACTTCCCAGCCTTCCCTATTCTTTTCCCTTGCTTGTCTTTTGTTTCTCTAGCTTTCCTGTGAACTCTTCCTTGGTGCTAGGAGCTCTTCTCTTTCTCTTCTGTTTTTTCGGGTATCTCAGTTCCAAGTCTTGGGAAATCATTGGTTTGCTGCCAGATTCTACTCTGTTATCTGAAGACATTGTTATTATTTGGGATGAATGTGAATACAGTAATGTTGCAGAGTAGATTAACTAGTGTTACTAATATACCTTGACCCTCCATGGCATATCATAATCAAGACTGATTTTTAACTCTTGTAATTTCTGGTGTGAATATTTATGGCCAGCCAAGTCTTCCGGCATCTACTGTGAAAGGAACCCCTCAGGGATCCAGCTTCTTCAGTCTTCATGCTTTGGGTTTCAGTTCATTTGGAGGTTGCTCTTGCTGATTCAGTTCTTCCAGTTTTGCCTTCCTTTGTCCTCATCACAGGAGGAGGACTCTTCTGCCAAGCTCCCTGTCTTCCGATACATTTGCTTAACTCTTTAAGTTGTATCCCAGTGTTTCCACCAACCTATTCCTAATGAAACATTTGTTCCCATCTTTCTAGCTACTGTTTTTGTGAAATAGAGTCTGTAGTAGTGAATTATTTTATTGTTTTTCTTCTCTCTCCCCAGTCACAACAAGATATATTGTCTCTTGACTATGACTTCAATGGCCATCAGCTGGGCAGAAGTTCCCTCAGCATCCATGGAGGAGCAGAACTCCTATTTCCACACAGAACACCTCTGCAATCTCCATATAAATTCTCAGCTTCCGGGAAGTTCCGAAGAAAGCCTTCTTCCACCTTTCACAGAGATAGAATTATGTCTCTTGCTACTCACAGGCCCTCTTTCCAGCTGACTTACGTCTGTGTCCTCAAGATTTTCTCATAATTCAGTAGGGGTTCAGCGTTAAGAGGCAGCCTTTGGGCAGTGTAAGTGCTGTACATAGAAAGCATTTCACTGACTTTGACATGTGTCCCCACCAAGCAGTACATCATCAGCTTCAAAATATATTTTCAAGATACTCTGGGCTCCTTTCCCTAGAGGAAAATTATAAACAAAGAGATTTTTTTCTCTGCAATCCTTTAAGGGAAAAAAATAGTTTAAAAGTGTCATATGTCCTTTAAAAGAAAAGGCAGAGTGAAAAGTAGTGGAATGTTAATGATTGATTCTCAATTGAGCCGTTAGATGGAAGCGCTGGCATTTCTGTGTTCTTTTGTTTTCCCAGGTGTTGGCAATCCCTCCCGGCTTCCCAGGCCGTGTTTACTCCATCCTTTGGATCATTAATAATGACAGTAAATAAAGCCCAACCAAAGGAGCTAGTTCCTTTCACCTGACAGGCACTCATGAAATAGTCGCACCTTGAAATGAAGAAATACCTGCATCCAGAACTCCCTAAATATATCATATAATAACTAGGCTTTGTTTCAATGTAATTTATTTTTATTTAATTGTTAACAGGAGAGGCTTGGCAGAAAAAAATCACAGTCCCCAATCTCTTACTGCCCTGGGGATGCTGTCAGTGCTGCCCACTCTCACACTGCTTTCTACTGGGGCTTTATTTGGGAACTCATCCTACCTTCCTTTTGTTTAAACATTTGTTTAATGTATTAATGTAAGCAGTATATTTCAAAAAGAAAAAAGAGAAAAACTTTGGAAAGAAAAATAATCTCACTAGCTAGAGAAAATTAACTGTGTCAATTCCAATATGTGTCTTGGAATGTTTTCTATGCATAAATTTACAGGTGCATTTCACAAAGAATTTACCTACTTAAATTGTAATAGGCTGATTTTTCCCATTTGTATTGAAAAAAATAAACTCACCATAATAGTTGAATAATCACTACTGACTCCATTAAGAAGTAGAACTTCATCAATACCTGTGAGTCAACCTGTGTCTCTCCTCCAGCCCATCTCCTGGGCCCTCCGGGACCATGGTCTTGCTTTGCCTCATTGCACTGGAGCTTTAGTTTCACAACATATGTGTGAGTGTATACATATAAAAGATTGCTAGCTATTTATTTATTCTCCTTCTCAACTTTACACAATGATGCTACGGACTGGGCTGTTTCCCCCTTGAAAATTCATAGGTTAAATCCCCAAACATATGACTGTCAAGACCTGAGATTTTCTGGAGGTAATGTAGGCTAAAGAAGTCTTAAATTTGGTGGCTATATTTGATAAGACTGTGATCTCATGTGACTGCAAATATAAATGAGGGCAGCCATATGGATAAGAGTATGGAGATCCTTCAAGGAAGTGGATGCCAGTGATCAGCTCTCCCACTTCTGAGGATATAGCTCATAAGAGATCCCATGTTTATTGCTTCACTATTCAAAGTAGCTATTACACTGAATCACCCTAGACAGTTATTAATAGGTGAATGGATAAAGAAAATGTATGATATACATTCAGTAGAACCTTATTCAGTTGTAAAATGAATGATATCCTATCGTTAGCAGCAAAACAAATGAGACTACAGGACACGATGTTCAACAAAATGAATCTGAAGCAGAAAGACAACTACAGCATGTTCTCTATCCTATGTGGATGCTAAAAAGTAGTTGATTAGACTACATATAATAATGATATCCAGTGGTGGAGCTTAGTAATGAGGAAGAAGGATAAGCCTGTGAATAATCAGAAGAAAGGAGCTTTAAAGCTCCAAACACAAATCAATGTTAATTGAAGTATCTTATTGTACTCCATAACTTTGTATGATTGAAAACTAACAAAAAGAAGAGATTTAGATTTCTCCCATATGGCCACTCACCACGTACAGATATAGTGAAAAGATCTCTGTTGACAAGTCAGAAAGAATATTCAGGAAGTGAATAATTTAATACCTTGATCTTAAGCCCTCCCAGCCTCCAGAAATGTGGGAAAAGTTTCTGTTGCTTAAGTCACCAAGTCTAAAATATTATTATAGCAATCAAAATAGGCTATGAGAGATGGCATGACACTTATACTTTGTTGTTGGGTTTTTTTCACAATACTATGATACCAGTGTTATTTAGATGAATGCCAATAGCTATAGCTATTCAGTTTTAAAAATTTGGTTTTAAAAATGCATTAATTAATTTTCCTATCCTCATTTCAATGAATTTAAGTTGTTTGTAGTTTTCTGTTAGTGTTTCATAAGCATTTTCACTAATCTTTTTTTTTTTTTCTTTTGAGACAAGGTCTCACTTTTGCAGTTTAGGCTGATCCTGAGCTCACTATGTAGCCCAGGAAATCCTCAAACTCAAAGAAATTCTCCTGCCTCTGCCTTCTGAGTGCTGGAATCACAGGTACAAGCCACCACAACTGGCACTGTACTATGTGATTACTGGGGATCAAATTTGGGACCTTGTTCTTGCAAGGCAGACATCAGAATCACTGAGCTAAATCCCCAACTCAATAATCCATATTTTTACAAATACTTTGTAATATTAACCTTTGGGTTTGACCAGTCTAGTTGAATCAAAATGATATCTTTTTGTGATCTTAATTTACATATTTCAATTCTTGTTTTTTACATTAGATTATTGGCCACTTATAATTCTATTTCTGAAAATACCAGCTCATGTATTTTATGAGATTTTTTTTGGCCAGCTTGTTTATTTATTGATTATTGATTTCTGCTATTTCTCATAATTTTCATGTACTAGTTAACATTATATGCTAAAAATATTTTCTCCATTTTTGCCTGCTATTTCTTCTGTCTACCTGGTCTTTTTGGTAGAAGATTTACAACTTTGTGGAATCAAATGTAAGCTTTTATATTTATAGACAGTTCTTCCTTCTTAGGAAAGGTATCTCTCTGTGGTTCCTTATGCTTCTATTTAAAGTTTAGAACTGATTGTTTCAAAATTGATCAAAATTTTTGGGATTTTGTCAATGTTCTAAATAAATTTGGGAAAAGATTGATATATTATAAATATGGCATTGCCATAAAACTAAATTGCTATTAAGTTGACAAATTGATATTATTAATATCTGTTTCCATGTACATAGTTTTCTCTTTATAGAAAAATTTATAGTCTAATTTTACTTAATATTATATCTCATTATTATCATATTATTAATATTATATCACATTATTAATTATATCACATTATTATTATTATATCACATTATTATTATTATATCACATTATTAATATTAGAAGAATCTGTTTATAATATATAATTAGCTGGTTACCTTCTAAAACATTTTCTCTTCATTTCTATTTTAGTATTTTTATTTCACGTTTTTAAATACTCTAAAGTTTTGCAGTAAGTAAAAATTTTTGTAGTAATATGTTTTGTCTATTTCCTTTAGTTAAACTCTTATACCTGAAATGTCTAGACAAGTTTGTAAAATTGCAACCAGGAAATTAAATATGTAATAAAATTGATTTTATAGGCATATCTAGTGTTACTATATAAGAATGTTTCCTAAAATTGTTAACAGTAAAGTCAGTATTTGAGTCAATGCTGAACTTATTTTTTAAACTGTTTCCAGGTTTCAAAAAATTTTTTATAAAGACAATTTTATAAAGATCCATTTTATACTCTCTACTCTTACCATACTTGTAACATTATTTCCTCTTCTTAAAAATTTAAGATGTCTTCTTCATCTTGACTTACGATACCTCTTTATATTTTAAGAATCTGATTGCTTATCTGACGTATCTGACTATGTTAAAGTTCAGAATGAGGCTATAGCAAGCTGAGCCACAAACAAAGCAAGTGCAAAAGTAACTTTGAAAATATTATTTCCAGAGCAAAAATAAAGTTATAATATACATTCAAGAGAACATAAATAAACTGACACGTAGCCAAGCCTGATCTGACACATTACCTGTAGTTCTTGTTTATGTACAAATTTTTGGACTATTAACAGCTTTGAGGAGATGCTCTACTATCACCCAAACTGAAAATGACCTTACCCTAACCGGGACCAACCAGTTTAGTTGAAAATTGGAATAAAAGGAAACTCTATATGAATATTGCATGGTAATATAAACTTGAACATTGAATTCAAAGTAATAATTGGAAAATTAACAACTTCAATCTCAGCCTTAAGTCATGGGAGTGAAAAAATTGAATTAAAAATACAGGCAATGGACTGATGTTATACCTGACCAGAAGAAATAAACTGTTCCAATTGCTACCCCAGGCAGCACTGAGCATGTATGGGTAAAACACATAAACTGCAATTTACTTTTTCTCTGTACCACTCATTGGTCCACATGTTATCCCTTTCTTGAATTTGTGTATTTAGGTAACAACTTCAGGATTTCTTTTCCTATCAATTATCCATCAGATCTCAAGTGACAAACTTCATATTTTGTAACTGTAGTGTAAAAGAAAATACTTTTCATGCAGATACAGAAAATTTCATACAAATGTTCCTGTTATCAGAAAGATGCCTACAAGTACATTAAAGGTTTTCTTTCTAGATTTACTCAATTTAGGCAAAGCTAGCTATGAATTCAGTTATACCGCTGTGGGAGACAAGAAGATGGTGCTTCCAGAGCCCCATGGTAAGTACCAGTCCCCCAAGAGTCTGACAACCCACAGACCAACAACCAACAAACAGCAAAACTGAAATATAGAGAAAAAGGCTGATCCCAGGCTTGATCTTTGCCACTCTAGGCAGCAAAACCTGAAGTACCTGAGCTCACCACTTTTATCTGATACCAAATGTTTATACCTACATTTCCAGCATGGATAAGGCAGAACGGATGTTAGCGACTATGCCGATGAAATGCCAATAACACAAGGCAGATGTCAGCACTAATCCTTGCAGTTGAAGATCCTGTAGGGCAAGGCAAATGTCCCCAGTAGTCCCTATAGTTGAAGATCCTGTAGGGCAAGGCAAATGTTTCCACTAGTCCTTGCAGTTGAAGATCCTGGTTAGCTCAACCACAGAGCAGAGCATCACAGAACAAGGGACCATTGTAGTCTTTGGTGCTGCCAGGGGTGAAGACAAAAGCCAAGTCCCCAAATCTGCCTGCAGTTCCAGACACATCATAAACTTGGATCAGGTCACTGTTAAAATTTTGGGTAGACTGGGTAGTTTCAGATGTGTCCTACTGGTTGCTTTTAACTTCATGGTCTGCACTTTCTTCTCCAAGTTTACCATAGTTTGCTGCTGTTTTTTTCTCTTTCTCTCTCTTTTTTTTTTTTTTTTTTTTTTTTGAGACAGTATCTTACAGCATATTCCACTCTGGCTTTGAACTCACTATGCAGCCCAGATTGCCTCACACTCAAGGTGATCCTCCCACTTCGACCCCCAGAGTGCTGGGCTTATAGACATCCATTAGGACAACAAGCCTAGTCCTCATTACTTCTTGTAGTCACTGAACCTCCACATCTACACTCTGGCCTCTGATTATTTCTATGCCCTTGATACATCGTGAACTAGACCACTTCTTTCAATCATATGTATGTTAGTTTGCATTATTCCACTGCACCTTTTATTATTAACTAGCATTTACTAGATTTTTCTGCCAACCATACAACAGGATGTACCAGAACTTACATATTGCTTGGAAAGCTTTCTCTCTGTCATGGAAGGATTAGGGTTTCCATAGATCTTCAGGTTTAAAAATTATTTCTCTGCTCTTTATCCCAACAGAAACATTTAGTCTTTTATTAAATGTAATGATGACAGTTAAGTAATTTATTAGCTATCAATTTTGATTTCTTAATAACTCAGTTTGCATCAATGTTGGCTGGAATTTATGTTGCCAGCAGGTAAAGACTATTTTAGTTTAACTGCCTTTATAAAAAGTTTGATATAATGCCATCTCCAGTTAGGTGTTTCATAAAGACATTCATGATTGCATGCACTTAACATCAGATATGGGTGAGGTAATTTAAAATAGTAGCTAAACACTATTATATATGCAAATATTGAGAAACTGGAAAGACACAATCTTTAATCTCAGAATGTACCAATTAGGATTTTTTATTGTATGATATTTATATATGACTAAGTTAAGATATGATCTAGATAGTAATAAAAGCATGGATAAGAACATGGAAAGTATTTATTATATAATAAAGTAGTCACTCTTCCCTGCTTATCTGCTAAGCAAAAGTAACTTTATGTAAGTCATTTTTAAGTTTCACAACAATAACTGAAAATACAGATTTTTGTCACCTACACATTACAAATGAGGAGACAAAGGCTAATGTATCTTAGAGAATGTCACTGTTTCATAGTTACTGTCTGGTACTGAACACTGAAATTAGGATTCTCTGATCTTCAAATTCTAGTCTTTACTTCACTGCATAATATTAACAGCACTACAAAGTAAAAATGTAAACTTCACACTTGAAATGCTGCACAGGTAAGAACATAAGATACAATTTGAAAATAAAGACCAAATGTGGCATTGAATAAAACTACCAAGAGTTTATTTTAGTTTTTTTTTTAAATATTGTTTTTGCAGAGACAGCAGTGGAGAAAAAAGGAAAAGGAAAAAAGAACCAAGACAACTTTAGAAATAAGGCATTCATTTCTTTTATATGAGAAGAGTTGGATTAATTAGATGAACTTTGCATAATACAATTTTTCTTAAGGCAAGGGTAGAGAGACCTGCTCAGAACTCACTAGGCACGATTGTAAAAGGAAGCAAACTTCTCGATGACAACCTCAGAAAGGCGCTGATAGGAAATGAGATGCGCCTCCAAAGACGGGTGTTATTATGCTTTAATAATGAAGGCATTAGCACGGTAATTGTTAAAACTTTATCTGTTCTATCATGAAGTAAGAATCTAGATAGTGTGCAGTAATTAAAGATCGACTTTGATTTAGATAATCCATTTTAATTGCATTTTTAATTGTAGTGAAAATTTTATGAAGTACCATCTGAAAATGCTGATGTAGAAAGATTAACTAATCAAGATTGTGCATTATGTTGGAATCAGTAGAAAGGGACCATGAGTGGTAAGTGTAAAATACATCTCTCCACTCACACACGAGTCCCTGTATCTCATCTCACCTTCTGGGAACAATGTCTAACAAATTAAAGCTGGTTCATGGAATGTCATACAATCTGGCAGCAAGATTCTAATTGATGAAGAAACAGCTATTTTAATGATTCTTCAACAACCAGAGAAAATTTCAATTATGAGGAACTGTGACAAAAGCTACCTTAAAGGGACAAAATAATTTCTGACAGTTTTCTTTAACTCAGAAGTTCTAGTGGACATTTTCTGACCTATTCACACTTTACTATTTAGGTTCGTTGCATAAATTGGAACCTGGTTTGTTTTATGGGTATTTAAAAAATTATATTCAAAATTAAGAAACATAATTCACAGTATTTGTTCTACTTGAATAACCACATAGTCATGCACCTATATTTACAAGTTCAGTGATCAGTTGGTCTTGAATTTATGGCCTTGGATTTCACTTCTATTGGGACCCTGCTGTGTGGGTGTTTTCTTCTGTTGACCAATCTCCAATATGATACCTTACACCTTTATATTAAAACTCTAAATTTGGTACAGTCTCAATTAATCAATGGGATATATGTGTTTAGTACACACTTTGCGGCTGAGTGCATTTTACTCACTGTCTTTTATTTTGATTGATCCTGCAGATGTAACATATTTTCTGAGCTTACTAGTTCCATATAACCACAAGTTTATACACACATAATTTAGCAAAGGCAATAAGGTGTATATGTGTATACACATATATAAATTTATATCTATCCATACACCAGTATAACTATAGGTAGTCTTATTGTTCCAAACACTTTTAGGATATAGCTGAAACCTGGTTTTATGTCTCATTTAAGAGATGTGTGTTAATCATGTTTTGGTCTTATATTTACAATTTAAGTTTTTAGACTTATAACTATTAAAGTCAAGACTTTGGTAAAATGATAGTTTCCTTGATATAACTCTCAAAGTTCAGTATAAAGTAAGAATAAAGGTGTTAGGATGTTCTCCTAATTTCACAATAGCTATTATACATTCTGGACCTTATTTACACTTTCAATTTCTCACACTAGAGAAATTATATGGTATTTACACATCTGTGTCCTATTTGTTTCACTTCTAAGTATGGCCTCAATGGGCATCCATTAAGCTATGAATGTCTCTAATTTATCATTTTTTGTGGCTGAGTAATACTCCATTTTATACAAAAGAAATACATCATCTTTATCAAGTTTCCAGCTGATGGACATTTGGGAGATTTCCAGTATGTACTTATTACAAACTGTACTGCTGTAAACATGGGTGCACATATGTCACTGTGGTATGATGTTTTTAACTCCTTTCAGAATATACACAGCAGGGAAGTAGCAGGGTCAAATGGGACCTCTGATCTTAGCTTTTAAGGAATCTCCACACTGATCTCCACAGTGGTTGCACCAGTCTACATTCCCACCAACAGTGGAGAAGTGTTCCTTTCTCCCCACAGCCTGACTAGTATTTGTTATTGGTTGGTACCAGCCATTCTTTCTGGAGTGAGATGAAACCTCACTATTTCATCCCATCTCTTAAGTGACTAGTCCGAAAAACTGAGAGTGTAAATGGGGTGCAAACTGTATAATATGTATTGTGAAATCTGAAGAAAACATTCGAAGGGGAATGGGACCTGGAGGGAGCAGGGGAATACAAATAAAGGAAAGAAATGTTTGAAGATAAAAAGGAATAAATGGAAATAAAGCTTATGGATATAAGAGGTAGAAGGGCTGGAGGAAGGGCATGGGAATGGGCAAAAATAAACAGCAAGATGTATCATTTACAGGTACAAATTCTCAATGATGAATGTTGATATAATATATACTTAAAATGTACCAATCAACTTAATTTAAAAAAGAATAAAAGTTGAAAAAATGATGAAATTCAGTAGAAAAGTGAAAAAGAATTATAATTGAGTTTAAATTTGCTAAAGTTTATAGGTTTTTTCCCCTAAATACTGCATTTTTTGTGACTTTGCTGATGTTAAAGTTATGGTTTTAAATAATTTGCCACATATTTCTTTCCAGAAGTATATGATCACTAGAATATACATGATTTCACTCCTATAATCATAAGAAAAACACATGAAAATCAACACAAAAGAATATAATATTGGACAGAGGATAGGGCCTTTTGAACTCAAAGTTAACTAAAATTCTTTATCTCACAAATAAGCTACTGGCCCAAAATTCAGAACATCAAATAATGTTTAAAATGATAAATACCAGTGAATATTCATTTGAAAATAAAGACAGAATTTAAGCAGGTAAGATTTAATTAACCACACTGGATCCCAGCCAGACCTCTTCAGCTAACATCTCTGCTCATTAATAGATAACATTATTCTTGCCCTGCTAAACCCAATGTCAGAAACATAAAACACTCTGATTCTCTTCTTCATTGGTAAATATCCAAAATTAAATAGGATATTAAAATGCTAGCATTTAAAAAAGTGATTTTCTGTAAAGCAAATACAGCTCCTTTTTGACTATTAAAATGTTACCATTGACAAAAGTGTGATCACTGATACTATTGTTACCATATTTTAAAATACAAATTTGAATCATCTGATGGTTATTACGTATTGTAATGGACTTGTCATAATTTGTCTAAATAGCTTAACCCTTTCCCTTTCCCAAATTGAGCCTACCTTTATTTGTTTGTTTGTTTATTGCAGTACTGGGAATCAAACTGGGGTCCTTATGCTTCCCAGGTAAGTGCAGTACTATTTGAGCTAAATCCTTGGTGACTGGACCCTATTTTTAAAGGAACTGAGCTTAGTGCTCCATCTCTCCCTGTTTTGATAGCTCCCAACAGTTGCACAACCCAAGTCATGTTATTTCCAAAAATATTTCAAATTGCACGTTGAACAGATATCTTTTTCCCCTTGTTAGAGAATCTCGAAAGATGTGACCCTACAGAACTATTGACACCCATTCCAGCACTGTGAGGCAGTTGATCAGGAGGAATGATTTGGACACAGAAGGAAGAGTTCAAAGAGTAACTTAAAAGACAGAGTCAGCTGGAATGTTTGAATGTGCGACTGCAGTCCAGAAAGTCTTAGGAGCTACATCTTTATTTCTCCTTTCCCACCCTGGTGTTTTACTTATTCCTGTATTCAGCCAACTGTGCTAATACCTCACCCCCAAGAAGTGCTCTGTTTATGTAATTAGATGTTATCAGATACAATGAAAGAAATCCTGTATCATATACATAGCACAGAGGAACTGTACAAATAGGTTAGCAATAGGTTCATCTTTAGTTTCAGATAAACAACCTGCTGCCTGAATATGAAGTGTGTGTCATTGTTTTGCCATAAGATTTCATGGGGGAAAAGAAAACATCTATTGCACTTGACTTACCACTGGATTTCATTTCACAGAAGTTTCACCTCACCTAACCCTATCTCAGTTGCATCTAAGGTCTTGGAAAAGAAGGTAGTTGTATTATCTTTATTTAGAATTATTCCTAAATTGAAATGAATCAGATCAAGGCTTTTGAGGATATTTTTAAGTTCACATATATGCATTCTAGAAGAAATTAGAACTAATTCCATTGTAGTAGAAGGTCTACTGAGTGCCCTTGAATCCATAAAACATGAATCAAGTAAATACACTCATTACCTGATTATTATCGAATATTTGTAGATTACATTTGAGTAGATCCAATATGTACATGTTTTTCACTCAAAATCATTTAAACGTAGGAAAGTCTGCAATATGGTATGTGCTCAAATAAGCAAATACATGTTGGTTTGTATACTCTATCATTGTCTATAGCTTATGAGAATGTATTTTAAGATAAATGTAACCACGAAAATGTCATGAGACATTCAAGCCCTGGCATTATGTGCACTATGGAATATTTTATTAAGTAGGTTAAAATCAGTAGCCAAGTCTTATTTGAATTCCACCACACAGGGTAATAGAGACCTATTCACTTGGTGTTCCCCTAGTAAGTATGTAAGATTTACAGTGGTACAAAGAAGATTGAAGGCAGGATTCCCTAAGCTAGGAAATATGGAAAATATTAAGTCTCCTAGTGTATTTATTACATAGAGAGCTGAGATTTGTTGACATGATGTTAAGCAGCTGCACACGAAAGCACCCCAGCTCAGTTTTCAGTGCTTTGGGACATACTCCTGCCTCCTCATTGACAGCCAGCAAGAGACACAGTAATGCAGATAAAGCTAATGAGCTCTGTCATGTCTAGTGAGTGTTGTGGCAGCTGGACTCTAAATACCCATTTGATTTGTGTTGCCACAGACACCACATATGGCTGGGGAATTTTCTATTCATTTTCACAATAAACTGAAGGGAATTGTGGCATTGCTATTCTGGTCCAAGAAATAACTTTAAAAAGAAAAACTCCTTTCTTAAATGATTATCACCATAAAATATTTATAAATGTAATATGTGTAGATATGGCTTATGGATTTTACTGTGAGGGAAACTTAAGAGTGTCTCATAGACACCAGAGTGGCATTACATCACTGCATCTGCCTTCAGGTAGAAGGAGAAACCTTCCTGAAAAAAAACATTTTCCTACTTATCCAGGATAGACATCCTGGAGCTGCTCTTGGATATTTTCTGGCTAATTTACACACCGGGCTTTCATGCTGGACTGACATATGAAATTATGATTTGTTTCATCTTCCTTTGTACTGTCTAGATGATTACTGTTGGTTTTTCCGAAAGTGTTCTCTAACTCACACATATGTCTCCATTCAGGAGCTGTGTCACCTTAAGGATGATACAACTGTGTGGTCCGTCTTCTAGACTTCACAGACTCCATCATGAGAGGCATAGGAAGTGTAGAATCTTTTCTCATACACACAAAAGAATTTCATCCAATGATTTTGAGAAATCACTGAATTCCAAAGATTGGGATCCTCCTCATGGTGTTGAGAAACATAGACTTTCTACTTTTAAAGCATCTAGGACATGGCCTGGTATATAAACTTTAATAAATGTGAAATTATTGCTATTATTGTCTATATCATTTTAATCATGTCTTTAGCCAGATTTGGTTTATTTCAACACAACTCTGATTTTTACAAGCATATTAGTATTATTCATGATGATTTCCTTCTTAAAGTGTCATCTGTGGGACACCACTGCCATATTAGGTTTTAATTACAATGCCAAAAGATGATATCCCATGAGCTTCTGTTTTCCAAAATGTGAAGAAGTATAGTTTCTTTCACAGTCACTCTGAGTTTGCGTTATAGTCTGAAAATCCATTTTGTAGCTAAAGAATAGGAGTTCAACATAAAAAGAAAAAAATCATAGTGAGTCTCTGCAAAATAGAATCAACTATTGATTTGAAATCCCGCTTAGGTACAACAGAATACTATGTAATCAATTACATT
The DNA here is from genome assembly GCA_004026965.1 of Petromus typicus. Lineage (NCBI taxonomy): Eukaryota > Metazoa > Chordata > Mammalia > Rodentia > Petromuridae > Petromus > Petromus typicus. Next base: position 18,921 of record PVIR01015955.1, read on the forward strand.
TGGGGGGGTTAACCTATAGATAAAAGACATTAAAAAGCTAAGTTAATGACTTTTTCAACTGGTCAAATGATCTCCCCGGGGGGTGAAATGTAATCCTCAGGACTGTTAGTAATTTCCAGTTGTTGCTGCCACACTTGCTATTAGGAGCAGAGCTCCCCTTTGCTGAGCCAACAGCTACTCTAGACCATCACTTAGGCTTCTGCAATAACAGACCAATGCCAGCCATTTTTCCTCTCTCTTCCAAATACCACCGATCTTCCTATTTCCATGGTAACCAACTCCTGCTGGCATGATCAAGAAAAACCTGATTTGGGATTTTAATTAATTGCTTAGAAATGGAAATGTAACAGGGACTGGCAGTTCAGCTAAGCACATTCTGCAAAGTGAATAAAAATAGAGTTTCTGAAATACTTGAAATTGTTTCAGTGGCTGTACAACATCTTTTGCTCGACACCTTAATTTATTCCATTCTCCAGAATAAATTTGCCAGAGGTACTAAGCCATTTTGTCAACACAAATCATTTTGGCAAATACTTTAATCCCTCTTCTAAACAAAATGCATTATAATTTAAAAAATCTAAACCATCAGTGTGAACCCATTGGGTCTCATCTGAAAATACCCTTGAGATCTTAGTAGATCATGTTTAAAGGAGCTGCTTTACCCATTTGTAAAAAGGAGCCCTTTCTTCTCACTTTTATAGGTAAAGGCCTTGAACTTCCCCACAGCAGCAAGTTCTACTTTTTGTAGATACTTAAGTCTTAAAATTAGTGTTCAGTGCATGGACTGAGCATGGAATTGGGAGCCAGAATAAGCAAATTCAAATCATTGCTCCTTAATTTACTACATGTGATACCTGGAGTAAGTTTCTGAACCAATTGGAGATTAGATTTCTCATATGCAAATTGTGTAGACACTTGTGATGTTGCTGTGAGGAATACAGTCTTCCAATGATGCTTTGAAGGTTGGATTTTACAAATATTTTATTAATATTTGTGTCTTTTAGTGTAACCAAATGTAAGTTCTAATGTATATGTCTTGGTTTTATATGTCCTTTTTAGAAGAAAAAGTTTAAAAAGAAGTTATGTAGCTTCGAAATATTTCTGGAATAAGTACCACCTATATTTAATTTGCAAGTTTGTTAATTACATAATGAAAACAAATTCTCACAGGCACAGAGAATCCAGTAGCAGTAATTAAGCAAATATTATTTATTGCTGTCAGTTATTGAGATTACCAAAGAAAGACCTATGCAACCCTATTTTTGAAAGACGTACCCTGTCTTAAAGTGATTAAGTGTAGATGTTGGTTCCAGAAAATGCCACATGACCGAGTCACAAACTCCAGTTCCAGGAACGCTGGGGCAAGGTGACTATGACATAGGCCTAGTCAGGAGAAAAAGTCACAATGATCAGTGAGATTAGCTGTAATTACAGGAAAGACCACCCTAGGGGCCTAGTTTCCAGGAAAAGTCACCAGGTGTGCTTGGACCACCCATCCTTGGTAGCATTTAATAGTATCCCCTAGCAAGGGCCCACCAGTAAGTACAAGGTTCAGATGTTCTTTTAGGTAACCTAGAACCATGAGCTTACAGTATGGCCCATTGAACCCAGCCAATCAGGGTTTCCTAAAGTCTACCAATCATGCACTGCCAGAATAGCAATTTCCCCAACTTTGCTATAACCTCTGTAAAAACCCTGCTGTTCACAAATTCAGGCCTCTCAGCTCTGATCTGCTTCATTAATGACTACTGAGAGTCCCTGCTCAAGCTTGTAATAAAGATCCTCATGTACTTTACATCGGACTAGGCTCCCTCGTGGTCATTGGGGGACTCAAAATTCGAGCACCTGATGAGATATTATATTAAATTTTCTGTTACATGAAAGAAATACTTGAGTCTAGGTAATTAAAAAGAAAAGAGATTTATGAAGCTCAGAGTTTTGGAGGCTGGGTCCAAACAAAAGTCCCAGCCTTCATCCCAGTAGAACTGACTGTGCCAGTGAATGAGTGTAAATATGCCTGAGTTAAGAAATCCTAGAAAGGTGATTGGATTATAAGCGCACTGTCCTTACAGATGAGCAAAGGCGTGGATGAATCAACAGCCAAGTGGGCTGGAGGAGGGGGAGCTCTTTAGATGAAATGGGTCACTGTGATGGGACCTTAGGACTGTGCTTGGTCTCCTGGCCTTTCATTTCCAGCTCTTCTCCTCTGCCTTGCCCTTCCATAGTGACATTTCTGCCTTGGACTACAACTTCTGAAACCATGAACTAAATAACACTTCTCCTTCTTTAAGTCATGGGTGTCAGATATTGTGTCCCAGGAAGAGGATGGCTGGTAGATATATTGTTGCCATCATGGTGGGCATGTGCCAGAGGGCGCAACCATGTGGCAAGAAAGATGAAGGAAGTGAATGGCCAGTCTTGCGCTTTCTGTAACAGTTCTCTTAGAAATAATCAATGTCTCCAGAAAACCCATTGAAGGAGCAGACACATGGTGACACAAGGGCCTCCGCAGGGCTCCACCTCTTACCGTCAGCACACTGAGGACTAAGCTCCCAGCAAATGAACCCTCAAGGAGCATAACACATGCCAGGAAGAACAAACCACTCTGTGCACAGAGAATTTTCATCACACCTATGTATGTTAACATATTGCCAGAAATGCAAAGGTAAGAAGAACATGTTAAAACCTATCTGTCAGAGCAATTCTGACAGAATACAAACATCCCCACTATTTAACTGAGACTTTGAAAATTGCTTATTCCATTCATAGAGCCACTGTCAATATTACATATGAAAGGAATAAATTTATATGGAGCTAGAGACTGGGATACATATGAGAATGAGTATTACTTCATGCTTACCACGAAAAAACACCTATGATCTGCCTATTGGAAGAAATGTTCACAAATATTACAAGTAAAGAAATCACAAGAAGCAGGATTGATAAGTATTGGACATGAGTTCATTCAGCTTCGTCCTTTGAGGCATCTCTCAAACTAAACTGCATTCATCAGCGAGCACTTCTCTGACCTCCTCGAGCAGGGAAATGTCCTTGCTGGCTATTTCCAGAGCATCTTGTACTTGCAACTGTGAAACATTCATCACACTTGTAATTGCTTGTCTAATGTGTCTCTTTCTTACTAAATTATCTGCATGAAGTTGCAAACAATGCTGTTTGCATCCTGAATATAGAGTCGGGCAGAAAGTAGGGGGTTGAATAACTTTTTATCTGTACAATTGAAGTTGAATGATTACTGGTCTTCAAAATATATATTAAAACATAGACATATCTGCCAATCAGGCAATGTCTTAGTACAAGATAAGCTTCACCATGTGGCCCAGCTTCCAGAAAAGGGTATGGTGCCTGATAAGAACTCAAGATATTTGGAGAATTAATGAATAAAAGAATGAACAAGGGATAAATGAAAAATATGGTTGATATTCGAAAAAGTAATCCTCAGCTGTGAAAAAAGAAATGGTGTATCATTGTTTAGGTAAAAAAATTGTCCTTCTCCTAGCAATGCCAAACATATTTTTAGCCGTCGTATGTAGATTAAGGGCGTAATTTTAGGCTTTTTGTATTCTTCTTGTAAAGATCCCTTTATGTGATGACACTTTTCATATTGAAGATAGCAACAGGATTGAGCAATGGTTATTGACATGTAGTGTTACATTTCTGTCTCATCATGCCAACCAAATTTGAATTTTTCCCATAAATTACTTGTGGATTTGTGTACCTGCTCCTTTTGTAAAACTATAAATTTCTTTGGTGTGACCACTACCTTCTCTGCTTATTACATTTTTGTGTTGTTTATACCTTTGCTGTTTGTGTATTGTTGAGCCTGTGACCAGAGCATACACGACAAAGATTTTGATACTAAGTGTGGCTATTCCAACTTCGCCACTATCTTCCCCTGTGTTACTGTTTTGTTACTATTATTTCTTCATCTTCATTGATGGCCATAAGGTTTCTGAAGCTCAAACATGGAATTCATGTACTTATTAACCCCCTATAAGTATATGGGGCTAAACACCTCCTCCATAGATGAGAGCTACACTGACTGTGTGTGGCTACAGTATTGATCTCTATCTTTCTACCAAATGTGATCAGTAGTATTTATTCAGTGTCACAGAGTGACAGCTCATGCACTTCTGAAGACTCTGCTCATTTTATTTTTTATAGATGGAGCAACAGAGGCCTAAAAGAGTAACACAACTCTCCAAGAGTCCCACAGCTAGGAAATTGCAGAGATGGACATTTTTTAAAGAGAGAAAAAAAACCACAAGAGACATTGTGTATTTATTTGGGAGGTTGATATTTTTCACCCCCATTTTCAGTGCAGTGCTGTGGGTATGAGAACCCAGTCCTGGGTTTTGGTACATTTCTTTCTCTGATGACAACACAATGTTTGGCATATCTGACTCTAAGTGGTTGTTGAGTGAATGTGTGAGTGCACAGATAATGGAATCCAGAGGGGAAAGGAAAGCCAGCTTTGGGACTGAGCCCCATTTTTCCCTCCTATAAGTGCGTGCAGGACCTGAGTGCATTTGACCTCACTCCACTGTCCATTGTCTTCACTTCATTTGTTCTCATTTCTATATTGACAAGAGCACTGAAATGAAAACTCTCCAGATAAATTAGTCATGAAGGGAGCTACAAAACTCTTCCTGGTGGCTTCATGTTCCAAAAACTTGCTTAATGATAAAAGGATTTGGGGGCATGTATGCTTCTCAATACTTATCTTTAGTCTAGTCAGCATACACTAAGTTTTCCAAGTGCAGCAGTCATGAGAGACTGTCTCTGAGATTGGGTTTGAGATCTACCTGGGAGACTGGGGAGCACACTCCATGATATGTCTGGGTGGGTCCTGGCGCGATGACCTGGGACCCTGTACCTGATTCTTTCTCTCTTCCTGGCTCTCTTCCCTGTTCTGATTTCTGGCATCCATGAACCAAGCATCTTTGCAAAAGTTGTCTTTGCAGCCCAATAACAGTGGATGGAATCTTTTTCATGTCAGTGGAAAAGCTGACAAACACACTTGTGCATAATGTATAATTTGACAGTTTGATGCATGCATATCCTGATGGTACCATTGCTAACATTTATTGAATTTGTCCCTTTCTCACAGTGTCTTCTGCCCCTTTTTAATCTCTTCTCACAACTCCCTTTACTCATCTCTGGACAACCACTGATCTGCTTTCTCTAATCATCATGAATCCGCATTTTCTCTGACTTAGTGTGCCTTGAAAATCTTCACACTATATGTAACATTAGCTCATTCCTTCTCATCACTGATTAGTATTCAAATCCATAGATATACCTACAATTACCTACACATTTATAACAAATCTAAAGAAACTCAGAAAGACTTCATCAGTGGTCATGATGGATCTCAAACTATAGGCTACCAGTAGCAAACATAAACTTTAAAAACTCTAAGGTGACTAAGCCAGCTTGTGGAGATGACTCATCTCCCTGGAATTATTCACTGTGTACTTGGCAAGAATTCAGTCCGGTATGTTTGTCTTTGTCTTTGTCTTGTTTAGGAAAGGAGTCAGAGGTCCTAGCTAGAAAATGGACAGTGATAATAGTTAATACCAAAAGATGTTATATCCTCAAAGTAAACCATTCAGAGACAATTCCCATGCAAAGTGAAGAAAAATTCTAAATAATATGCCAATAAGTTTGTATATATTTAGATTTCCTGGGATCAAAGATAAAAAAGTGAACTCAAGCCTTTAACTCTTGAGATAAAAGAAGTAGTTTCTGGGAAAGAACAGGCTTGTTATTCCCGGCACTATGTGGACCACTGTTTAATGAGAGCAGACATTAGACCGCAGACATTAGAAACATGCTCATGGTCGGCTGTGTCATTCCCTGTGGCAAGAGCAAAGTCATATAAAGGACATTGCCAGATATCGCAGTTAAACAAGGAGCTAGTAGTAGGCAGGGCAGTGTAAAGTAGGCTTGACCACATCTAAATTATTTTGGAAAGTAGTATGAATATCTTCATTTTTTGACTTTATTTTTCATTAGTATGTATTTCTCATACATACTGATCACATTCATCATAGTGAATTTGTACCTGTGCGTAATACATCTCAATTCCTTTTCCCCATTCTCCTCTTTCAACCTTCTTTCTATTTCTGTTTATGAAATCTTTTTTCATGTTTTTCTCCAGTCTGTTTTTTCCTTCCTTATCTCTCCCCCTTCTTGTTTCTCTTCCCATTTGAACATGTTCTTCCTACCACCCAGTATCTATCATCCAGTACGCTCCTTATTTACACAAAAGAAATAATGTAAGAGAAAAAAATGTGATATTTAAATATGTGCTTGATATATTTCTCTTAAGATTATATACTATGAACTGTCATTCTGCCATAAAGAAGTATAAACTTGAGCCATTTGTAGAAAAATGGATGCACACCAATGTCTTTCATAGAATCATTTTCATATTTGTAGTGATAAAAGTAATAAATCCACTGTGAAAGCACACCCAGAACTTTAAAAACTGTCACACCTAATCTTAACTGAAATATAATTAAAATCTTTGAATTGTAACACAAATAAGGGTAAATGGCAAGAAGTTAACTAATAAGCTGATGATTACCAAAAAGTGAAAAGAGATAAGTGATGTCTATATAACTAGGTATAATACATAAGCTTAAAAACAAGCTCTCTACAAAGTAGCTCATATAATATGCTTGCTAATATGTGAATATATGTGCATGCATCCATATTGCAGGTAGGTAATTCCTACATCGGTTTTATCACACTATTGGCCTCACTACATCATGACCAATACAAAGTTACTACAAGCCTTCCAGCAGGTTTTACCCTATACTTATCTTTCTCTTATATCCTGTTGGCATCTCATTTTCTTTTTCTTTTTCTTTCTTTTTTTTTTTTTTTTTTTTTTTTTTTTTTTTTTTTTTTTTTTTTTTTTTTTTTTTTTTTTTTGAGACAGGGTCTCACTTTGTGGTTCAGGCTGGCCCTGAGCTCAGCCTCAAACTCACATCACAGCAATCCTCCTGCTTCTGCCTCCCAGTGCTGGGATTACAGGTGTGAGCTACCACACCCAGCACTGTGGGATGTGGTATTAATTGCTGCTGGGCATGAGTCTCCATGCCCAGTATTGTTCTATAACATCTTGTTTTCAATCTGCTCTTCGACCTTTGGGTTTTGAACTTTATTTCACCTTTTTTCAAATTTTTCACTTTCTTTGAGGGGTTTGGACCTACTAGGAAACACTGTCTTTTACAGGAAGCATGTGTGTGGAGAGAGTTGTGGGCTGAAAGAAAGGGATCATTACAGGCATCCAAAAAAAGAGAAGAAAATAACTAAGCTCTGGCACTGAGTGCACTTGATTACTTGAGTATTTTCCTATAGGGTTCTAGGAAAGAATGCTTGAAAGCACAGATGTTTTCTTTTTCTAGAATTATCACTTCACCCAAGTTCCCTCTTGTATCTGATACATAAACTGGGTCTAATTGCAGTTTCAGGACTCAAAGGCTGCTAGAAGATACAAGCTACACAGGTCTCAGTCTGCATCCATGAATGCCTCACACACTTCTGTGTGCTTTGACTCACCACAAAATAAATCCTTGATGAATTTCAGATCAGTCAAAGGTTTGCTAAGTTGTTTGTGTCAGGAAAAGTATTTGATTTCTACTTTCCATTTTCTCTCAGTGTGTCTTTCTTGAGACAGGGTCTCGCTTTGTGGTTCAGGCTGGCCCTGAGCTCAGCCTCCAACTCACATCACAGCAATCCTCCTGCCTCTGCTTCCCGAGTGCTGGGATTACTGGCATGAGCCACCATGCCCAGCACTGTGGTATGTGGTACTGGTTGCTGCTGGAGTGAGTCTCCACGCCCAGTAATGTTATGTGGTTACTGGGGATCGAACCTGGGCCCTTGCGCTTGCAAGACAGGCGCCGGAACCACTGAGCTAAATCCCTGGCCCTCTCAGTGTGTCTTTCTAACTTATAGGAGGTATCTTTTTATGTTCTGGATTACTGCTTTACAATTCAGCATTCATTTTACAGTGGAACATTCTATAACACTGCTTTCAACAGTCAGTTACCTGATATTATCTTCACATATTTAGGTTAAAAAACATAGTAAAAAGTTGGTTCCACTGGCATTAATAACTAAAATTTCAATCTATTTTCATAGAATATAGAAGTATTCATCTCCATGAGAAAGATCAAACTAATTTAAGAACTTCCCACTTATTGAGAACAGTATGCAGAAATTTAACAGCTTCTTTTTGAAGTAAGATAGGATCTCCTACTTCTGTGCCTGGAACAAATGCCAATTAAAACATTATATCCCTGAGGACATTAATATGAAGCAAAAGAAAATGACTGCTGGGAAGGTCAAAACTGATTTGGCAAAAAAAAAAAAAAAAGTAGTACCCAATAAAGAATAATCTATATTATCTTCCACAACAGACTATCAACTTCCTAAAAATTATTACATAAAATGGATAACAATAATTCAGCACTATTCTAATAATTCTTTAAGATTCTACAGTAGTCAGTTTCTAAATCTGGAAAAAAAGTTTCTTGGAAAATAAATCCTCTTTCCTTTTCCTACCAGTCAATCCAGGTTCTTGGTTCCAGAAGGAAGTGTAAAGAGCAAACGTTGAAGGGTGAAAAGTGTTCTGTTCTTACCCAGAGTAGGATTAATTGTTAGTCTGCTTCAGACTTTTCTATTGGCATTCTTAATACAAATTATATAGGTCTACATTCCGTCTACTTTGAAATGATTGCAAATTTATACAGCCCATGACAGTGTTATTTATTTTGTAGAAATGCCACATCAGAGCAGGAACTTTTGGGAAATGACTACATATACTTAAGCAATCTATTCTTTGTTACTACAGCTGAGAACATGGGTGGGCTATTTTTTTTTTAATGAGCAAAAGCAAGCAGAAAGTGAGCACCTCAGATCGCTTCTGTTTGTTCCAGCCTCTAATCCCTAGGGCTGTGTTCTTTTGGCTGCGCATACCTGTTGATCAAGCTGCTTAACTATAATTATTCCAGACAGCTTTTTGGCTCACAGTATTATTTCATAAGCTTCATAAATCATACAAATTATTACCGCAATAGAAAACTATAATTACCCACAAACCCTGACATGCCAAAATGTGTATTAATTAGATAAGGTAATAAATGCTTTACTACACATAGCTATAATCATTACCTCAAAAGTGACATGTATATATATGCCATCTTGATATTCTGAAACAAATGATTCAATATAATGTTTAATTCATAAGAGAATTGTTATCTAATTTGATTAGTTGGTGCTTTTGTGAGATATTTCAAATACAAAAAAATGATCTAGCATTGTTAGATTTCAAACTTAGTGTGATGATCAAATGAGATCCAAACTGTAATTTGCAGAGGGATTCCTTGTCGGAGTGCTGTATGAAAGTGCATGTTTCTTCATACTAAATCTGGATTAACATAGGAAGTCTTAAGCATGACATCACATTTACAACTTTGTCCATTCCATTTCTACAATAATTTTAAGTAATTTATTCATTATTTTAAAAATTAGGAAAACCTCTATCAGGTGAAATATTTATTTCTGTTTGGTAGATGTAAGCATAACACTTCTTATACATATACAATTTCTATGCACTAAGCAAGCCTGCAATTTCAAAGTAGAAAAAAATGTTACGAATTTTGATGTGTAAAGAACATATTGGGTTAAAGTGTTGCCATATAAGTATTCATTGTATAATATAAGGTGTGATCAAAATTTATAGTGATTATCATGATTCACAATGAATATCATAAAATTTGTTATAGTAAAAGATGTATTGCCAGTAATTCCCACAAGTGATGTGACTTCACTCCAAATCCACTTATCTAATGAAATATTTTGAGGGAAATTAAGAGCACTGGACCTTTTACCTTAATAAATTTTCTTCGAAATTAAACATAATTTTCAATCACATCTGCAACATTGTTTTAATATGTTTTGAAACAGAGGTGTCTTCAGAACTATAGCATGAACAGAAGACTGTAATTATATTAAAGTTTCTACCTCAGTAATACCTTGGTTCACCAATACTTCTATTTGAAAACAGTTCAAATCACAAACAAGCATTCAGAAAAATCTTGCTTCCCTTTGCAAACTCCATACCCAGTGACAAAAACTACCACCACCATCTTCCCCACACTAACACAAACACAGCCATCTTCCCAAAACCCTGAATAAAATTAAGTTCATAAACTGAGGTATCACTACACATTACTCTATGGAAAACATTCCACCAAGATTTAGTATAACATGTTCTTTTTCAATCCAATCATTTAATAAGTATAGCAAAATATTAGCAAATCTGGCTTTTATGGTAAATATTATATAGAGCAATATCTACTTTACATGAACTGATAAATTTAACTGATTACATTTAAATAAAGTTTTTCCAGGATAAAGTGTAATGAAAAATATTTAATTTTGTCAGGTGAAAGAAAAGTGAACTATTGCCTGATTAAATTTATTCTAAAAATCACTAATACAGATGATTGTTATTTCAATAGAGATATTCTCAGAGGACCTCTAATATGAAGCAATTAAATAAAAACTTTCTATATATTCCTGCTTACTTTATTATCTTCATAAATCCTTTAAAAATGAATTCAAAGACAACGTGTTATCTGTCTTCATTCTACCTATGTTGGGAAATTATTTGGGAATGTCATATGAAAAGAAAATCTATTTCACTGTCATATATTCCCCCAAATAATTTATAAGTTACTCTCAGGGAGAAAGTTACAGCTGAATAGCTGGAAAAATTGGTCTGCACCTATTTTACTTTTCAATGCTGAATGTAACATATGTCAGATGTTCAATAAATATGGTCAAGATCAATTACAGTGAGCAAACAAAAGTCACCCTGGAGTTTAGGAGTTACTTAAACTGTATTGTATTTTATCTAATGATTCTCCCATTGCAAATGAGTAATTGAGGAAATGCAAGGGGTTCAAAGATGCTTCTAACCCAAAATAGTACTAAAAAGTACTGCAGACATTACAGAAAAGAAGTAAGAACCGTTTAAATACATTTTTCTGTAAATATTCAGAATCTAGCTGACATCTTAGGAATTATTTCATTATAAACTCCTTAGTATGTCACAGAAAAGGCAGGATACTAGCAACATAAGAATCAAAACTGTCAATATTTTATATACAACATGTACCAAAATACTACAAATGTACCAATCAAATTATCAAGTTGATGGTTCCAAAATGTGAGGATATAAGAATGGTAAGGCATGAAACAATTCAAAGCTAGACTTCTCTGTTTACAGCCTCATATGGTAATCGGCATGCTGTCTGTACTAGGCACGCACAGTTTGTAAGAGATCCTTAAAGGAAATAAAAAAGCCTGGTCATAAATCAAGTTAAATTATCCATGACAATCTTCCTACTGAAAATAGAAACAATGCTGAATTTTGTATTTCTTTTCCTCTTAAGCATCCTCTGGCTTATGAAATCAGTAGAAGAGTGTCATTGAGCAGTAAACCTGTGGAGACCAAACAAGTATCAGTGTGGGCTTGTGTTACTATAAGAAACTTTGAACTTCAGAGTAAGAGAGAAGTGATCAAACCTCTAAACTTATCCAGTATAAGAGTTCATAGCAAGCATCCCATCCCTAGCCTAAACTGAGTCGGAAAAAGCTACATCTTTGAAAGAAAACACAAATTTGAAACAGAAGCAAGTTCTCAAGTTCTCTCATTGCTGGAGAACTACAGTTTTTCTTGCAATTGAGAGGTAAAAAGGAGAATCTTTATCCCAGTTCACACGCGCTCATTTTTGGCATCCCACATGCCAAAATTGTAACCTGGCTACCATGTCTGGGGACCTCAACACAGGACCCAACGGTACACTTTTCAGTATTACTGTTTACTTTTACTTTTAAATAATTGATTTCATCAGTCAACCATTGATTTGCCTGACAGACAAAAGAATTTCTCTGTGCAAAGTTCTACATGAGCCAAACAATGGGGAATATTTTCATTGCTCAAAATGATCTCTCTCCTTTTTCTGCACTTTAACCTAGTTGTGCAGGAGCACAGGACACTACTTCAGAAGCTACAGAGCTTCAGGAAATGAGTCTAATTTTATGAGATTAATCATAATTAACACAAGGAAATACTTAGATGCTCAGCTCCAAACTTCATAACCGCTATGACTTCTGGCCCTTCAGTTAAGCATTTATAGGGTTTCATGGAGAAGAGCTACTAGTAAAAACTGTAGAATATAAGAAGTCAAAGAAGTGGTGGGCCTCTCGGTACGTTTTTTTTTTTGGAAGTGGTCCTGCCACTACCTGTAATTTTATTTTAGAATTGATGAACAACCTATGTTACAAGCTTTGTGGAGAAGCCAAAAACTGTAACAGGAAGAATTTAGAAATCTAAAAGTGCAAAAACTTCATCTTAAAAGATTGAATTTTGAGCATTGAACATGTAGTAGTTGAGAATCAAACATATGTCATACAAAACACAAAGTGAGCAAGTAGTTGGAACATAAGGGGGAATAGTTCTGTCTACCTATGCAAGCTTATGTCATAGGAGTCTGTGTTACTCTACCTCATGGTTCTTAAATTCAGACAGATTTCACATTTAAATTAAACAATTATTTATTGCATCATCATTTTTATCCAGTGTATCCTCACACTTACAGAAATACATAATACACAGAAGATACTCGGTATTTTGTGAACTAATGACTGAACATAAAATTGATTAACAAAATGAAAGTCTCAGACAACACCACCTACTTATAAACCTTTAGACACTCTAAACTTCTATTAGAGGCCATACAAAAAAGAGAACTGTAATTACTTACTTTCCATCTGATAATGGCTGGTACTGTGGTTCTTTATGTTCTTATGATGTTAACACTAAATGATTATCTGTTTCCTAATGGTAACTGGTAATTGCTGAAGTGATTCATAATTTTGAATATTTACTAATGCATCTTTGGAGTTAAAAGCAGCAAAAGATGAAAATAAAAAAGAACAAGAGACATAAGTCGTCATTCCGCTGAAGTGAACTGGAAGGATTATGGTGAGAAACAGTTGGATGCAATTTCAGTAAGCAAGGATTCTGTGGAGAGATTAGATCAGTTACAAATTGCTAAATCCGATTGCTTAGATAAAAATTTTACCAGAGGCTTTCAAAGGAGTAGAACATGTTTTGGAAAGAAGCAATTGCCTTCTGGAGAATGTATATAGTATATATTTTCCACAGAAAATTAATTATGGAAAGATTGTGTAACTAGATTCCCCAATAATTATGAAATGAGAATATTTTCAGGTAGAATAGACAAATTATCTTTATATGTGTGTTTGTACAGATGTATAAATATGGATAGATAGATATCACCCATTTTTCTTTTTATAAATATCTATACACCATGGTGAATCACTTGTATTGAAAATAATCAAATGTTTCAGTAGATCTGATATTTTTATTTTATTATATTTTTTTTGCTTCATTTCTTAGCTTAGAAAAATAGCTTTCTGAGTTTTCCTGGCCTTCAAAGTTTGTGTTGAGACATTTACTATAATTCTAATGTCTTTGCCTTTATAAATGATTTGTTGCTTTCCTCTAACAGCTGGTAAGATTCTGTCCTTGTGTTAGATTCCTGGGATTTTAACTTTGATGTGTTGTGTAGAATTTCTTTTCTGATCATGGCTGTATGGAGTTTATATACTACAGTCACTCATATGTTAAGCTTTTTCCCTAAGACTGGGATGCTTTTTACTGTGACACCTTTGGATGGAATTTAGATGCTCTTCATTCAGTCTTCTGAATTTCACTAATTCAAATAATTTAGGTTAGTCTTCTTTTCAACATCTAGCAGATGCTGAATCCATGTTGGATCATTTATTGCTTTTAAGGTGTCATTGAGTATATGGTAACTTGCATCACTTCTATCTTTAGTTTGAACATTCTGCAATGTTGGTCATTTCTCTGCCCATTCCATACAATTTTTTATCTCCTGAAATTCTGATTGGTACCTTTCTCTGGACTCATAATATTTTCCTAAACTGATGATTTATGTTTTAGGTCATTTTATTTATCTCACGTAGCCTTTATTAGTGTCTTCTGTACTTTCACTGATTATTTGTGTATTAATCCATTATCTGTTTATTTGTATCTTCTTTGAGCACATCAAACAAACATATTATTATGCTTTGGACTTTGGCTATTGACGTTGTTGGCTCCTCTTTTGTCATATCATAAAAGTGAGCTGTTTGGGCACTGAACCCCCTCCCCACCAATGTTCCACGGATCAGTTTTGAAGCAACTGGGAGTCTCTGAAGACATTTTGCTCTTTTATTTTCTCATGTTTCTATTGAGTTTTTGTTTGTTTGGTTGTTCAGTCGGTTGGTTAGTTGGTTTGTCTTTTTGTGCTGAGGGTTGATACCCAAAGTGAGAAGGCTTTATTGCTGAAGCAGAACCCTCTGTAGTGTCTGCTTGTCAGTGATGCACTCTGAATGGTATTCATTCCATGGTTCTTGGAGAGACAGTGTGTTCTTCACCCAATTTAGAGCTCAGAAACAAAAACAAAATTCTGCACATACGTCTGTTTGCAAAACAAACTTTATGCAAACAAAAACATTCATGAACTGAGGTATCACAATATAAGTATCAGAGTATCACAGTGTAAGCCTTGCTGCTATCCTAGGATTCAACCACTTCCATTGATTCAGCAAAGTAAGGATGCAGAGTCTTAGCCCAGCACCCTGTTCTCTAGAAGGGAATCACAGTAATGTTTGTGACTCAAAGAAGAAACAAAATTGACATAGAGTAAAAACCAACTAATAGTGTCAACTACACCCCCACCGGTGATAGAAAAGGAATTCAGAACAATAAATAGTGTCAAAGACAAGAAACAGTAAAAGCTACCAACATCCTTAAAATAATAATAGCACAGACAAAGGCAAAGCAAATAATGTCATATAGTAAATACCTTCTAAGTGAAACATGTATAAAGCCATCAGCAATAGAAAAGAAATCAACAGTAATAATGTAGAGTCCACTAAATATCTAAACATGAATAAAGTTTAAGAGTACTTACAAAACTGACCTGAGGATGAGTGGAAAAGATTAGAAGATCCGCTAAGATACACTAAGCCAACGCATCTTTGACAAAGGAGCCAAATAGTACTAACAAAAATAAAAGGATTGGAAAAGGAAAAATTAAAGAAGTAAAATTTTAAAAATAATATAAAGGTAGGGAAGAAGAAAGAAAAATAATATGAAGTATAGGATTCAAAAGTAAACAAAAAATAATGGAAGTACATAAAAAATTTAAAAAAGAAGAAAAAGAAATGAAAAATAAAAGAAAACCTACATCCCCTAAAAGCCAATGAAGAAAAACAGAAACAAGTTCTGAAAATTCCTCTGTGTGTTTTACAAATGGTTTCTTTCCACAGTCTACAGTACTGGTATCTATAAGTAAGGGGGGAGACAGTGCATCACTATGGAGTCTGATTTTTTCCTCAGACTCACTGTGAATGCTAAGTCTCTCCCTGCCTTTCTTGCTGGAATACAGTTGACCACTAGTGTCTGTCTCAGGAGTGTCTTTTCTCCAGCTGCTGCTCATTTCTGTATTCCTCTGTATAACCCAAGTCACTGTTTCTCTGCCCAGTGTATTAGCCTGTTTCTCTGTGTGTGTGCCTCCCGCCCCCTACCCTGGGGAACTGCTTATCCAGACACCCCAGGCTTTTGGAAGCCATCCAAGTCCATGCATTTCCCTGAACATGCTGGCAAATGAGGAAAGCAAGTGGAACACTAGGCTCTACGTTGGAGGAAGGTAGTGGAATGGGGAGCGTAGAAGGTCAGGAATGTCGATATTGCCCCACCCTCGCCAAAAGTCACTTGGGACTGGCTGGTCTTCTCAACCTGGAGGGTATGGCCCTTGACTCTTCCAGTCTGCTCTTAAACTTTTCAGGTATTCTACATTAGACCATGTCCACTCTGTCACTCCCTTAGGCAATTCATTTGGATAAGGTGACTCCAGGAACCCTGAAGAGTAGTTATTTTGTGCCATCTAATTCCCAGAGTTGTTCAATCTAAACAATTAACCACACCCAAAGGTAACCACTCTCAAGTGCACCTGGTGCTTCAGTCCATGGCTTCCTCACTTCAGCCTGCCAAGAGGAAGTAATTATTTTCAGAGTGAAATGCCATGCTGTTTTTTTCAGGTTAGAACAATTGTGGTCTCTTCTTGGGGCCAATGATATTGGCCTTGTCCTACCTTGTCATAGCTTACCTTGTATTTCCAGAAACAGATCTTTCTCCCCTGCCATCTGGAGTTAACCATTCAAGTCTGCTTCCTTCTTTTCCCTCTGTAGTCTTCAGATTCTCCAGTTTCTCTAATATATCTAGATTTCCTGTTGGCTTTTTTTCTGATTCTCAAAGCTTTTCATCCTTTCCTCTTTGTTTAGTTCTTGTTTTCTAGAAAATACAAGTCCAGGTCCTAGAGATACTGTGAAATGCTGCTGAATTCTGTGCTGTCATCTTCCTTTTCCCCAGTTAGTATGTTAAATGTCTAGGAGAGACATGGAGTCTGAAGATCTTAGGCCAATATCTAAAGTCAGATTTGCCACTTACAGCCTATTATCCAGACTATGCATATTTATACTTTTGCTACATGTATGATTAAACTCAATGTAATAGTGAATATTTTAGATATTCATAAATAAAAAGAATGAAAATTTCATATTTGGAAAAAAAACTGAAGGCATTTTTCTATCTTTCAACTCTTCTGAGTCAAAGAGAAAGAATACTAAATGACTCATCCATCCATATCACTCAGTGAGATATCAGGAGTTAACTGCAGCCATGACACTGAGAATGACAGATGAAACTGACTATGGATTTTCCCAAGGGCTGTTATTTTCTATTCTTCACTACTTAAAGTTGATAAAAGTTAAAACTAAGAGAGGAGGGAATATTTAATTCTAGATGACCTATTTAATTTTTTTTGAATTATCTAATCCTTATACTTGATTTTGTTTAAAAATAAAAAATTACCTTTTTAGGCTAAGATATAATGACTCCGCTTCAGTTTGGGTTTTCTACAAAATGTCACCAAAAAATCAAGGGGTTGTTTATTTAAGTATCAGCTCATTCCGTAGATGGTCGATATCAGCTATGAAAAAGTAGAAAATGGGTAGAAGTGGTAGAATTGGCTTACTATGTATATCATACTGACAAATTACCCAAAGTGACAATTCTAGATTTGTTTTTTTTGTTGTTAATTTGTTTGTTTGTTTGTTTGTTTTTTCATCTTTATTGGTACATTGCATACATGCATCATGATGGCACTCCATAATGGGGATTTGTACCAGTATATGACACAACCTAATTCTCATTTTTTCCCATAGCCCTACCCACCCTACCGCATCCTCATATACATAAAATTGGTTTCCTTACTTTTTTGTTATAATCTCATTATTTTCCCCCTTCACCCTATATTACTTTGACTATTTTCTATTTCACAATATATAACATACAATTCTAGGACTCACTTACATCTTTATTTTCTCATACCAGAGAAAAGATGTGATATGTACCTATATGTGACCCATTTAATTCACTTATGATGATATCCTCAAGGTATGTCCATTTAAGTATAAATGGTGCAAACCTACCGTTTTTTATAGCAGAGTACTACTCCATTCTGTAGGAGAACCACAGCTTTTTTATCGAGTCTCCAGTTGATGGACACGGGTTGTTTCCAAGATATAGTAATCACAAATTGGGCTGCTATAAACATGGGTGCACATATGTCACTATGATATGAGTCTTTTAATTATTTTGTGTATATACCTAGCAGAGCGATGGCTGGGTCAAATGGGACCTCCAATTCTAGCTTTTGGAGGAATCTCCAAATTGATCTACAGTTGTACGAGTCTACACTCCCACCAACAGTGGAGAAGCATTCCTTCTTCTCCACAGCCTTGCCAACATTTGCTGTTGGCTGAATTAGAAATGGCAGCCATTCGATGTGGAGTGAGATGAAATCTCAGTGTTATTTTCATCTTCATCTCTCGAATGACTAATAATGTTGAGCATTTCTTCTTCTGCTTCTTAGCTGCTCTTACTTCTTCCTCTGAAAAATATCTGTTCATTTCAGATGCCCATTTTTGAATTGGGTCGTTAAATTTAGGTGGGCTGATTTTTTTTTTTTTTTTTAGCTCTTTATATATTCTAGATAGTAGCCCTTTGTCTGAGGAACAGTTAGTAAACATTTTTTCCCACATTGTTGGTTGTATTTTTGCTCTGTTGGTGGTTTCCTTTGCTGTGCAGAAGCTTTTTAAAAGAATGAGGTCCCATATGCTGATTTCTTCTGCCAATCCCTGTGCTATAGAAGTTTTGTTCATGAAGTATTTCTCTAAGCCAGTGTCTTCAAGAGTTTTACCTAACCTGTTTTGCAACAGGTTTAGAGTGTCT
>PVIR01015956.1:0-37432 GCA_004026965.1 Petromus typicus
GTCTCCACACCCAGTATTGTTATGTGGTTACCGGGGAATCGAACCCGGGTGCTTGCGCTTGCAAGACAGGCGCCGGAACCACTGAGCTAACTCCCCGGCCCAGGAAATTAATTTCTAATTATGTTGTTCAAAATACATTTTTAGGGCTGGAGATTTAGCTCAGTGGTTCTGGCGTCTGCCTGGCAAGCAGAAGGTCCTAAGTTCTATCTCTAGTACCACACAGCACAATGCCAGGTGTGGTGGCTCACACCTGTAATCCCAGCACTCAGGAGGCAGAGGCAAGAGGAATGCTGTAAGTTCGCGGTTGGCCTGGACTACATAGTGAGTTCACGGCCAGTCTGAACCACACAGCGAGACTCTGTCTCAAAAAAACTAGAAAAAAAAAGTAAAATAAAATAAAATACATTTTTAAATAAGAAACTAATGGATCTGATATATTCCTCAGTTCTATCATTCATTTTTAACTATATTCATTGTGGAAATTTTAAACTATGACTAGTACAATTACAGGTTTCTATGAAACTAGACATTTTGGTCCACACTTAGAATCCCAGCACTCTTGGAAGACTAAGAAAAGGTCAAAAGTTAGAAACCAGCCCGAACAATTTATTGAGACTCTATCTCAAAAACATAAAAGGGTGAGATCACAGATCAATGCAAAGGCCCTGAGTTCAATCTCTACAGCCACAAAAGCAGCATGCAATAGCCCTGATGGGGGGTGCAAGTATGAGGAATTCACATCATAGTATAAAGATCCATCTAAGTGGATTTTCCTCTTCATTTTCTTTTCTTTTAAAAAGGTTATATACCAATTGAGAAACTTCTAATGGTAAAGAATCTGCCCACTGATACAAGAAAAGAAACATATAGAATGTCGTGGGGTTAAATATACATTGGTTGGGGAGTCCCCAGGAGATTAAAGTATACTGCAGGGCATGTGCAGGCGGATCACGAAGGAACTTCCTTGGTTACTGTATCTGGTCTCCGGCCACTCCCTCTGTGCTGCGAGTCCTCTGCTCTGCTTCCCAGCCTCCATGAACTAAGCGTCTTTGCTCCACTATGCCCTCCCACCATTATGCTCTTGCCTGAGAACCTGCTGACCAAGTAACAAATCCCCTGAAACCAGGAGTTAAATTAAACCTCCTGTCTTTTAAGTCGTGGGTGTCAGGCATTGTGTCCCATCAACACGAAAGTTAATACAGAAAGCTGGTATCAATACTGCAGTCACTGCTGTGACTGTACCTGACTATGAGGGTTAGGAGTCTTCAGAAACAGGTTACAGGAGGAGTCTGGGGGGGTTTAGAGACGGTGACTGTAAGTTTTAGAATGCTGTAAACATAGCCTGATGGTTGGTTCTTTTGGGAATTGAGAAGATCAGGACGATGATTTTTAAAAAGTAGCCAGCTAAGGTTGGGCTCGGAGGTTTCCGATGGGAACAAGGACTCCACTGCCAGTTGAACCTGAGGCCATGTGTGTTATGTTCTGAAAGACAGTTTGTCTACATTTTGTTCATGTCTCGACACTTTGCAGGAAATTAACAATAAGGATTGCAAACTGACTCATCTGATGGAGAAAATTTCAAGATAATCAACATTTACGCTGTGGCATGGGTAATACTAGCTGCTTTTAGCCAGGTTTATAGTGACAAGCAGAGCAGAAAAGTTTGCAGAACTTACATTTGGCCACATATAAGACTGAGATCAAAGGAAGTGTGCATGCTGAAGACATGACCCTCATTAAAAAGGAACCAAGTTCAAAGGTGCAAGACTACACACTTTTCATTTCTGAAGAGAGTCCCTAGACTCCTGCTTGACAAGAGCCTCCTAGAAGATTGGTTTTCCAGGATTCATTTCACCGCGCTCATTCATCCAGGCACTCACGTGTGGCTGACACCACAGTCCAAAGGGCCCTGTCTACTGCTCCACTCACAGTAGACTTAGTCATAATCTACATGTGGCTGGTTTTAATGGATGCAGAGTGCAAGAGTTGTGGTCGGTAAGGTTTCCACCCAGATTTCAAAGAAGGCATATGTAACAAAAGCAAAGAGTACACAAGTGGAACTAAATCAAATGCAAGGTCTGTACTGCAAAAGCAACAATAAACAGAGTAAAGAGACAACCTGCAGAGTAGTACAAAATTTCTGCAAATTACATACCCAAAAGGGATTAAAATTTAAAATATATATGGAACTCAACAGAATAGAAAAAAAATGTGCTTTTAAAAGAAATAAATGATCTATGTAAATATTTTTGAAAGAAATGTCCAAAAAGTATATGAAAAGACTCTTAATATGCTAATCAGGGAAATGCAAAGGAAGAATAGAATGGCAAATGAAGTGAAATATAAATTTCACTCGTTACAATGTCGTCACAAATAAGTGAAATATAAATTTCACTCGTTACAATGTCTCCTATGTATTAAAAAAAATAGTAAGTGCCGGCAAGAATGTGAAGAAAGTTTAACTCTTATGAACTGATGGTGGGAATGTAAATTAGTGCAGTCATTACAGAAAACATAATGGAGAATCCTCAAAAAATTACAAATAGAGTTACTGTGTTATTCTGCAATCTCACACAAGGTACAGAAAGGCAACGGATGCATTTTACCAGAGATACCTCCATTCTCATCTTTACTACAGGACTGCACACAATAGCCAAGCGATGGCCAGGTCTTCACAGCTGGTCCCCGCATATGAATGGTGTTTTATGTCAGATCTAGAATGCACCCCAAAGTCTCACGCACTCACAGGTGTGGTTTTGAAAGTGCCTGGATCACACTCGTCCATGGTTTCACCTCTGATGAGTCAGGAGCTGAATGTGCCCCTAGGAAGTGGGGTGCGGTCAGAGGGTCAGCTGGGTTGGGACCTCGTTCTCAGCTCCTGCCTTTTCTCTCTCTGCTTCCTTGCTGCCGTGAGTTTTCAATTAACTTGCCCTCAAACAACATCATAATTTTATAATAGCTTTCTGTAAAATATAAATACAGCTTAGTAAACTGTAAGATGAATTAAGAATGGAAGCCAGGGGCCAGGGATTTAGCTCAGTGGTTCCGGCGCCTGTCTTGCAAGCACAAGGGCCCAGGTTCGATCCCCGGTTAACCACATGCAACACTGGGTATGGAGATTCACGCCCAGCAGCAACCAGTACCACATACCACAGTTCCAGGCATGGTGGCTCACAACTGTAATCCCAGCACTTGGGAGGCAGAGGCAGGAGGATTGCTGTGAAGTGAGTTTGAGGCTGAGCTCAGGGCCAGCCTGAACCACAAAGTGAGACCCTGTCTCAAAAAAAAAAAAAAAAAGGAATGAAAGTCATAAATAATACAAAGATGATCTAATTCACATTTATAAATTTGATCTTTATAAAATCATCCTAAAGGATTTATCCTACCAAATACAAAACTGGAAAGTATTAAACAGTGTGAATGAAATTTCAAAGGTTGGTCTAACTCAACCAACTCAATTGAGATAGCCACAAATCATATTTTATTCTGTTTTAAAATGAGATAAGTTAATCAGAAGATGCTTTTAATTTTAAAGAAAGCATAGTGAAATAATTCTGAACAAAGGGACTTTGATTAATTATTTTAATACTTATTTTGAAATCCTTAAACTTAGCCCTTTCTGTAGATTAACATGGCCATCTAGAGGAGAAAACAGGATCAACAAACATGCCTTCACCTTTTTGCTTTTTCCTGTATTTCAAGCTTATAATTTAACAGGAAGGAGACCCAAGAGAAGAGGGTCATCTTTGTTGGGAGCCGTTTCGAGAGAAAGAGGCGGTTAAACTGGTTCCTGGATCGGAGCCCAGTACGTTCACCTCCTCAAAACAACTGCTGCTTTCTGCAGAAAAACAACTTAAAGTAGTCTCTGTAATGTGACCTTAAAAACAGACATACACAGAGACAGCCACCTGCTCTTTTAACCCTGAAGTAGACAGGTCAAAAACACAGCTATTCGTTAAGTAGATAATAGAGAGTTAGAAATAACTTTAAAAAATGATTGAAGAATGATATATTGATTATTGTAGGTAACCACATTGATTCTTTTTCTCTAACTTTTGTACATGTAAACAAAACTAACCAACACGTAAACTCTGCCTAAAAGATGTATAAAAAGAGGCTGAAAAATAAACACGGCGCTCATTCGATACTGACTGATGAGTCCTTCCAACCCCACCTGTGCCGTCTCTAATTTGTTTCTTATCTCTAACCCCACTTTCTATCTCTTATCTTCTCAGTCCTCACCCCTCGGCCTTACGACCCCACTGACTTGACAGACAGGCCCTGACACATCTTTTATGAAACAGATTTAGGGAGGACAATAAGATATCAAAAGACAACATAAATTTTGGGGTGGAACTGAAAAATAGTCTTTAACAAGCCGCCATGTGACTTTGGGTTAAAATTACTTGTCTAAAATCATTTTCATTTTTAAAGATTTTATTAGCATCTATCTGCAGTGTGTAATGACTACATTCACTCTGGGGAATTGGCACACGCACATAACACCCATTAATTCTTTTTATGTCCCCTTCCTCTCTTTTCTTCCCTTGTTCTCTCCTTACTTCTTATTAATCTTTATTTTGTTCTTTAATTTATTTATAGTTTGGGTTTCTCATATAGGAGAAACCATGTGATATTAAGCTTGTGGGCCTAATATATATCTCACTTAGCATTATGGTCTCAAGCCAAATCCACTTTTCCACAAGTAAAAGTTTATTCTTCCTTATGGCCAGTAGTACTCCATTGTGTATAAATATCACTAATGAAAGTGGTCATCTACTGATGGACGTGTACGCTGTTTCCAAGATTTAGCTCATCAATCATGCCATTATAAACATGGAGTGCATGAATCATGCACTATGACGACTTTAACCCTTTTAGGAAGACACTCAGAAGGGGAACACTGGGTCAAATGGAATTTCTACTTTTAGTTTTTAGGAGGGAATCTCCATACTGATTTCCACAGTGGTTGTCCTAGTTTACATTCCCAGCAACAATGTAGAAAACAGTTTCTTTTTCCCCTGAAGACTTGGCAGACTCCCTTTCAGTTCTGTAACATTAGGATAATCATAGTTCCCACCATGAACTGCAGTGAAGATTACATGTTGAAAGCACGCACAGAATGAAGAGGCAGCGCACAGCACACGTCCAGAAGTCCCAGCCCTTCCCCGCAGTGCCGTCTCCTGCCCTCTCTCCGTGTTCCTGTCCCGCCCTCCATGAGCCCAAGACTCTCGTGCGCTTGTTTCTGCCCTCAACTTTCCTACTGGAATTTGTTAGGGTGCCGAAAACGGACTACAGCTTCCTTATCTGCACCGATGAAGGAATGTTATGTCATATAAAAACGTAATTTTAAAACGTTTTTCCTCCACCTCGCGATTCTCTTTAGTTAGTACCTCAACCCACATTAGTCAGATCTACCCTTCTAAACCTGTGTGATGGTTTGCAGAGAAAGGATCAGAGCAGGAAGGGGAGCCCGCACTCCCTTCACGCCTTGCCTGTGCTCTGGCTCATGAAGCAGGTCCAAGCCAGAGCACTGTGGCAAGGGTCCCCTGGGGTGCCCGCCTGCAGTGAGCGGTGTTTGGGCAGAGGTGGCCAGGTGCTGTGCAGCCGCTGGAGGAGATACAGAGGAGCGTGAGAAGCAGATTCACTCCAGAAGCCAGAGCACACCCCACAGGGCCACAATGGGGGGCGAAGGGGCGGGGACCCCTGGGCTATAAATCCTTCCACTTATTTCTGGCCCCTCTCCATCCTGAATCCCCATGAGAGCACTGTAACAAATACATCTGCCTCCGTCTGGATCAACCGGGCACTTAACTCAGCATGGCCAGAGATCACTTCTGCGCCACAAGCTCACTCCTCAGCTCTGCTCTCGGCATTCTGACGCTCCCCTCCCTGAGCACACCACCAACACGACGCACCGAGGCAGAGAAAGCCACCCTAAGGCCACCTGCAGCTGTCCCTGAATTCACCTGCCTCCTGAAGCTCCGATCTCCTCTGGGACAGCACTGAGTGGGAAAGTGCTGGAGGGTCCTAAACACCTGAGTGAAAGGAAATGAGGGGGCTCTCAGACAGCTGCCCGAGTTTCGAAGCTGAGGTCAGGACAGAGAAGCCATGAAGGCGGTGTCCCTCTTCCCAAGCTACGGAGCCCATGTTGGAATAAAAAGGCCGCAGGGCAAAACAACGAGGACAACGGGGGGGCGGGGGGGGGCAGCAGAGCGTGAGGGTGAAGGAGGAGCAGAGGACCTCGAGCTACGCCTCAGGAAAGGAAGTGCTCGGATCCTGGACGCCCAGCTCCAAGCCTGCCCAGGACAGCGCCCTGTGCCCGCCTCCTCGTCCTCGAGGCTTACAAGACCAGACCACGGCCAAGAATGGCCACCTTGTCACCTGATTTTCATGACAACCATCCAGGCTGCCATTATCCACACGTTACGCACAATGAAACAGCAAAGCACAACAGACTCTACCGCCCAAGGTTTCTCAGGTAGTATGTTGAGACGGTGCTGGCATGTCAGCAAGCATCAGCTCAACGTCTATACTCCTCTGCCCCGTCATTCCTGTGGCCGGAGGTGCCCTTTACGGCGCTGCATTAGTTACGCATCTGCGAAGGTGCGCGTCTTGCTTCCCTCATATTAAAAGGACATTTCACGTATGGCATCCATGTCAGGTAGTTTTTATTTTTTCTTCTGCATCTCACAGTGATCCTTTTAGGTAGCGATCACTCACTATTTCATTAATGTATTACTACACGGTATAAGTGGAAATAAAAGTGAGAAATACTACTTTCAGCATGAAATCACCAAAAACAAATTATCTGGCCCCTTTGACAATCTGTGTCCTGACAGAAGACTTTAAATGTAAATCACTGTTACAAAATCAAGAGCAATTTGTGCTTGTGTTTACTAGAAACTATATTTAGGATATATTGTTCTTTTCTTCATATCTGAGTATAAAGATAAAACCGCTGTGAAAGTCATACTCTATAAAGCAAATGAGCAATGTGCTTAAATATAGAAATAAATATGCTTTAACTAGTGGCAAAACCTTACTTCTATCACAGAAAGACATGAGTCCTCGTGCCGTGGACTTATCTTTATCACACAGGTCGCCTCCCGAAGTCAGCACAAAGGTGGACACCAACTGGAGACAAAAGCGAGGCCCTGAGTTGCTCCTAAAGCATTCAGCAGGATGGTACTAGTTTCAGTAACCCACCTCAGCCGTTCCCCTCTGCCCTGAGGGGCGCTGTAGACGCCAGGCCACAGCGCCCAGCCATGCCCTCCCCCGTGGGCGACGCTCCGGCAGAGACTCCAGGCACGGCCGGAGCTGCAGCGCGCACGCACGGACTGGGAGCCCCCGGGCTCGCCTGCTAGGCGCTCGCGCTGGTTTCCACTCTCAAGCCCACGAGCGTTCCAAACATGCGGCGGCACTGCGCATGCTCCCGTTCAGGGCGCCGCCGCCCAGAGCTGCGGCCTCGGCTGCTCTTGTGTCCGGTGACACCGTGCTGTCCCGCTTACCTTCGTCCGCGGACACTTCACTGCTGTAACCGTCGTACTCCGCAGACAGAGGGCTGTACTTCTGCCTCGTCTCCCAAGCGTAGTTCTTTTGTCTAGAGTCCACCAGCGGGAATCTGGAATTGTGCGTTCTGGATAAGGCCTCGTGGTATTTACCCAGCGCTTCGTCTTCGCTCTCCGAGGATGAACCATGATCGTCTCTGTCCATGTAGGAATTGTCTATTTGGAACGACAGAGGGAGGAAATGATAGGAAATGATTTACAGCACTAAAGCATGATAACCTCCTAGAGTCATACATAAGACAAGCATACACAAAAACTATATAAATGTCAGCATATAGGGTGCAGCCAACCAAAGACGAGATAATCCTTGAAATTACTCACATCCTTAAAAATCCGTTCTTGCCTATAAGCACAGCATGATACGAATTTTTACATATAAAGATATATGCACACAAAAGCTGAATTTTCTAGAGAAATATAGTTTTATCATGCAAGAAGTGCAAGCTTTAGATCTTGCTTTAATATAATAAATCAATTTATACAGTCTAAAGATACAAATAATCCTAAATCACAGGATTTCCCAGTCTTGTTACATAAAGAAAATTATAGCGCTTGCCACTTTACATTATTTTTTTAAAGTTATAAGACACGCCAGTACCTGATTCAAATACATTTTTTATTTTCACTTTGGCCAATAGTTTCAAAATTGGCAATGCCCAGTTCCAACAGTGAAACGGAGCTCGGGCTGACATAACCACTGGTAGAACTATAATATACACAACTTTATAAAGAACAAGATCACAAAACCTATACAACTTTGAAATCTGTAAAATCCTAGATCCTTTCTAGTGTTCACCTCAGGAAATAACTGATAGGTGAACAAAGGAACATGTTTCAGACAATTCCTGTATTATATATAGAGAAAGAAAACCAAAATAATACACAGCAGATATGTGCATCGCTAGGCCCCAGCTAAACGAATTCTAATCTACGTCATGACAGTCCTGAAAAAGGGAAAAAGAGGGCCGGGGATTTAGCTCAGTGGTTCCAGCGCCTGTCTTGCAAGCGCAAGGACCCGGGTTCAGTCTCCTGGTAATCACATACAATACTGGGCTGTGAGTTCAAGGCTTGCCTGGGCTACATAGTGAACTCAGAGCCAGCCTGAACAAAAAAAGCGAGATCCTGTCTTTAAAAAAAAAGAAGAGAGAGCAAGGGATTTAGCTCAGTGGTTCCAGCACCTGCCTTGCAAGCGCAAGGACCCAGGTTCGATCCCCCGGTTAACCACATGCAACACTGGGTATGGAGACTCACCCCAGCAGCAACCAGTACCACATCCCACAGTGCCGGGCATGGTGGCTCACGCCTGTAATCCCAGCACTCGGGAGGCAGAGGCAAGAGGATTGCTGTGATGTGAGTTGGAGGCTGAGCTTAGGGCCAGACTGAACTACAAAGCAAGACCCTGTCTCAAAAAAAAAAAAAAGGGAAAAAGAAAGCTCGTAAGTACAGAAAGGTGTCATGCTGCAGGAAAAGAGAAAAGTTATCAAACAGAAGTGCAACTGTATTGCTCTTCAACTGTGTATACCACACCTCCTACACGCAGGACATACACACAAGCATGCAGTGTTTGTGTGCACAGACAAACATGCCAGAGAGGATATGTGCCGAACTGCTAACACTTGTTAACTGTAAAAGGTGAGAATAGTAGAAAAGTGTTACTTAAATGTAAATAAATTTTCAACAGTTTTTCAAGACATATACAAGTCTCCCGAGCAGCGCTGATGGCCGTCAGAGCCAGGCTGCGGGGCCTGGGCAGCACGGCGTCAGCCACACTGCTGCGGCCGAGGAGCAGGCACGAGGTAGGCCTGAAAGCTGAGGCAGCAGGCCCTCAAAGCCCACCCTGGACAACTCAGTCACTTAAAGAGACCCTGTTTAAAAAAAAATTTAATGAACATGAGCATTATATAGGGCAAATATGTATTAATAATTTTTTTAAATTAAGGGCAGGGGATACTGCTCAAGGTAAAGCACTCAATCGCCAGTGTGAAAGGGAAAAGAAGAGAAAAAAATAGGTAAGAAAACTTGTCCTCCTCACTGTAAACCTCCTATCCCTTGAATCAGAACCTAGCACACATGCTCTACACGTACTATTACAGACCGCCTAAATGGAGGCTTGGTCTGTGCGTCGGAGGGCTCCTGCAGCAAACTCTGAGAGAAGGCACACTGCAGTGCGGTGCTGACAGTGCTCTGCAGGCGGTTCCTTCCAGTCCTAGCTCGGGTGCTGTACAATGAAATGATGACTGTCCATCCTGTAGTTATTCTCTGAATAAAATAATACAGACACTATTTTTACTCATATATTCTATCTTTACTTTTAATTACTTACTTTTGCTATTTGAAGAAATAAGACTAGCAGAACTAAACCAGGGCTACCAAGACCACTGAAGCTGACATCCAGAAACCACCATAAGAACAGATTCTAAAATGGATGTGTGTTTCAGACTCTCCATGCCTTTGTAATTAGTGCATCCACCCTAAGCAGCGTCTCCTATGCCATTTAAAAATGATTCAGAGAATCAATAAGTAGCAAAGCCCATTACATGAGTCACGTAACAGAACTGAAAGAAGTTTGCCTGGTTTCTATAGCTACTAGGTTTTTTTTTTTTTTTTTTTCGAAGAACTGAAATTACAGAAAATTCCACATATATATTTTATAGATAAAAGCCAGTGTACCTTTGGCCTTGTGATAAGATCAGACATAAACAGCAATTACTAAAGACTATCCAAAGTAATTCCTAGCAATATAAATTGCAATAATGTGTGCGAAATTGCCATAAATATTATGGGTGAAAACTATACATGCTTACTCAGAATCTTAGTTCTATATAAAAAAACACATGACTAATAATATGCTCTTCATGTATGCTCACTATGAACTACAGAGTCATAAAGTTTTGATCTATGGTTAAATGAACAAAGACATATCCTAAAGCATGTTGTTAAATAAGATTTACTGCTTTCCAGGAGCAAAACAAAGCGTTTTCTATAGATTTATATTATGGAAAATTTGAAATGCAATGTTGTGTAAAAGACTGAGAAGTCAGTGATAAAGATGTAAAATTTTAAAATGCAAGTACATAGAAAACTAAATAAACTGCAATGAAAGTATGCGCACTACTTAAGAAAACCATGGCATTTCTGCTTGTTAAATATATGCTCATTAGAAAAATCATGGACGCTGAAAAACTGGGCAAACGATGCAAAAAGTGGGGGCAAGACTGGGTGATACTAAGTAATGGTCCTGAAACTATCTGGACAAAGCCTGAATGGCTGGTACATATCTCCCAGTAAGATGATTCAGAAGAGTCTGAGATTAGAAGTAGCGATAAGGATAGGAAAGTTGAGAAATTTGACTTTGTTTCCCTAATTTAAAAAAATCAAAAGAAAACTGAATCACTCACACCAAGACTGGGAGACCTCACCTTGTTCTGGTATTATCTTAGAACACTGTTCAACTGTACTCTTTGCTGCCCCTTTCTTGGCAGAACTGGCTTCTTTTCTGTCTGTTTGTATGTCTCCTCTCACTCGGTGGTATGGTGAATTTATCTGTCCTCTGACTTTTCCAGGAAACTTATCTTTAGAATTAATTGCTGGTTCTGGATGTACATCTTCCATAATGGATTTCTTCAGCCTACTCCTCTTGCTTGTCAAAACATCTTTTGGAGAACATCCATTTCCTAAGCACTCACTCCCTTTGAATTCTTTACTTTAGATTTGTTTTTTAGCTTTCTTTAAATGATCAGAATGCCCTACATCAAGATTTTTATTTTTACTGAAATGCCCCGTTTTCTCCTGATCTCCTCCCATAGGCACAGGTTGAGATTCTATTTTATCATTATCTGTAGCAACGTATTTCTTTTGCCAATATAGTATGTTTATTCCACTGGAGGTGTTCTCATTTCTCTCCACTGCTTGATGTCTTGCCTCCTTTACATCATTCTTAGCATTGCTGGAGATTTCGAAATCAATTGTCTTACATCTGTCAGTACTTTCAAGTTGATGACAGGTTGATCCAGCCCTTGGATTCTGCTTATTTACTGATACCCCACTATTACCCGTGTGGCTTTTCAAAGATTTACCAGCACTAGTGATTTCTTGGTATTCTGATTGAGTCTGTTTCCCATCATTAATATGTGGAAGCAGTCTTTCTTCACGCAGTCCTCGTTCTTGCTTTGGCGAAGCTGGAGTATTATAACAACCTACTGGCTTTGTTCCGTGACCTGCATTGGACTGTATTTCCTGATAAGCAGCATTTGGGGAGACGTCTGGTAGCAGGGCATCTTTTAACTCAGAAGAGCTTACAGCCCCTTCTGCTGCCATGCTGTCCTCGGGGCGAAGGCCATTTATCATGCCCGTCACCTGCTCCGCCACTGAATCACTTAGGGCGTGGCTGACCTCCCCAACAGCAGTGGTCAGGTCTTCCACGGCACTGCTGATTGTGTCCACCAGGGAGGACACCGACGGCAGAGTCTGCTGAAAATTTCTGAAAAATGCCATTTTCTAGTTCCTTGTTCCTAATGTGATCATCAAATTTTATTTTCTCAATGTATCAATTACTTTGGGATTCAGATTTAACATTTACTTAAATGTTGCTACTCTATAGCTCAGTATTAGTATTTCACACGGTGGCTTTTAATATTTCTGTTAATACAACATGTATTGAAAGAAATACGTTGAAATAAAGATTCTTCTGAAAAAAAATAAAAATCAAACCACTTGGCTTAAGTGTAATGATATTTTCTCCCCTTCACAGCTATCGTAACAGCAGCAAGACAGCACTTTCCCCTCAAATACTACTGGCTTTTTATTCTATACCTGAAAGAAGAAGTATAAAAAGGATTTTTATTATCTACTTTTAGTTTATTTATTAATATCTGCTATAAGGGAACTACCAACACCATTTCAAATTATGAAAAACATAAAGGGAAAATAGCCACACAATTTTGCATAGATATAGATAAAAACAGTGGAAAGTAGATTTGCTTCTCCACCAAGTGGCACTAAAGGCACTAAATTGACATATTTTCTCTTCTCCGATTTTATAACTACAAGGTAAATATTGTTCCCATTTAATAAATGAAAGAAAGACAAGACTCAGAAAAAAGTGAGAAGCTACTGACCACCTTTCCAAGGGCCTCTGAAGGTCACCCCGGCTTCACCGTTACACCAGGGGACAGGCACCTGTGCTCCGCCATGCTCACGGGAGAGAGCACGCGGGGGTCTCCAGAGGCTGCAGGACAGACGGGACACAGGACGGGACACCAGAGTCTTATTCTGCCTGTCATTAGAGAGACTTGCAGAAAACACAGACAATGTCGCTTGTGTCATTTCCTGGCACAGAAGTCACAAGTACAGCTTGTAATAGGTTTTTGTAAGTAATGGGCTGTCACCTTTTAAATTATCAGAAATATGAAAACATTTCTCCATCATATGTACGTAGACAAAAAAACAAGGTTTCTCTGCTATTCCTTAAAATTCTTCTAAATCAATACCTTGCTTCTGTAATCGTCAAATTATTCCTGTTATCATTTATATAAGACAGGCTTTGAAAGCAGCAAATTAAAAACTCTTACATTGTGCCAGGGATGTAGCTCAGTAGCACCGCACCTGCCTCCCGAGCACAAGGTCCTGAATTCAATCCCAGGTATGGGGGGGGGGGGTGCCTTATACTAATCAAAAACAAACTTGCAAGGAAGTTTTTTCTGTTTCAGGAAAAAGAAAAAAAAACAGCATCATAGCCCTCTTCCCCAGTATTTAGAAATACTGATATAGTGCCTATGGGACCACGGAAAGGAGGAGAACACTACTTTTATGCTTAGAAGTAAGGAAGGGTGATCAAATTATACAGAAAATGTTTACATTTCTTGAAATTTCTTTCTTTCTTTCTTTTTTTTTTTTTTTTTTGAGACAGGGTCTCGCTTTGTAGTTCAGGCTGGCCCTGAGCTCAGCCTCAAACTCATATCACAGCATTCCTCCTGCCTCTGCCTCCCGAGTGCTGGGATTACAGGCGTGAGCCACCACGCCCGGCACTGTGGTATGTGGTACTGGCTGCTGCTGGGTGTGAGTCTCCACACCCAATATGGTATGTGGTTACTGGGGATCGAACCTGGGCCTTTGTGCTTGCAAGACAGGCACCGGAACCACTGAGCTATATCCCCGGCCCATTTCTTGAAATTTCTATAGTAAAAGGCAATGCCATTAATCTCCCTCTAAGTACTCCCCCGTGGACTGATCACACGGATCCATCTTTCAGGCCATATTCTGGGGCAGTTCTGGAAATCTTCTATAAACACATGGTGAATGGTGCTGCCGAGTGCCATCCACCGGGAAGGCGGGCTCCCACGGAAATAGTGTGGCACTCACCCACCTATCACCACAAAGGCAGAGGTTCTCAGTCTATTCAGGACACCATGCAACCAAAAGCACTCCTGAAGAGGACTTCCAGATGCTTCAGGAAGTGGCAAGAATGACAGCACAGGTGTGTGCAAGGCAAAGGGGAGTACCGTGAAGGGAAAGGATAGCAATGTCTTCTACTGCAGCAATTCAAAAAAATTGACATTCACCGTACATTTTGATCACACCTCATGTCTACATACTAAGTACTAGGGAAAACTTTCTTATCTAAGCAACAAAATTATCCACCTGTTGAGAACTAAACAGTAGGGTAAAGTAAGGGGCTGGCACTCTCAGAAAGCACCTTGGCTCTGGGTACAGCACACAGGGAAATGCACTTCAGATGTACCAACTACCAAGACACTCTCTCTTGCTGTAGCACATATGCTCACGGTCTGGTCTCAAAACATACTTATACATGAAAAATATGGTTATTCTGTGAGTGTAGACAGGTCAGTTTTATAAAATATTTTAGCACTGAGCACAGAGGACATCTGAACATTATTTACTTAACGGATCTACTACTCTTACACAATAAGGGCTCAAACCTAAGCTTACTATATGTTGAATCCACTTTTATTGTACATATAAAAATAAAGAAGAGAAAGATAAAAAGGGAAGAAGCAATACAATTTACTTACACATTTTATCTTGTGAATTTTTCCTTGTATCATATCCTGATCCGAGATCTGGAAACCCGCCAACATTTTCAAAACAGAACTTCTTGTTAATATAGAGAAAAAGGAGCAGCATCAAGATAATAAACACCCCAACAGCGGACAAAAATCCAACTGCCTCTGGAGATACTAGAGAAAAAAAAGTCACAGCTGTAAGCATTTATTATTCCTAAAGTTACAAATAAGGAAACCCTCATATATGTTAAATTACTGCTTTATTTGAAGTATATTTTAAGTTGTTATACTCAAAAATACTTTATAAGAAAAACAATGAAGTTTAATGTTAGTTGCTCAATATTTTCAATAGCTTTCAATTTTTCTAGTTTTTTTAGAAATAATTTTAGAAAAACTTTCTCCAAAATAGGTAGTTAATAAATACTGAATACTTTGAGTATTACAAAAATTTTAACACATGATTAGAAAAATATCTCTTATAAGAATTATCATGTTCATTAGAACATGTGCTATCATGCTTATCTCTGAAAGCTTTGTGGGCCCTTTCTTAGCAAATAAATGCTGGATTTAAATCTCTAACTCTCTTCAGTGTGTACACCAGTCAACAAGTTTACTCCCTGCCTGACTCGACAATATTCAGTACACACTCCTTGTCTTTGTTTTTACTCTCTCTCCTCCCCTTGCTTGAGGTGGCCAACTCTTCACCATTCCGATACCCCACTCATTCACTATCAGCACGTGTGGAGCGTGACCACCAGGCCTTGCTACATGCACAGAGCCTGCTTTCCCTGAACAGTGTGCGGAAAGCAATTATCATATAGCACAGTGTCAGGAAGCATGTGACGGGGAGACCGGAGACACTGAGAGCCCCATGAAAGCTGGATCTGGTGGGGGAACAGCAAATCAGCTTCTCTGGAAGTTGTAGCTTCCAAAACAGTATTTTAAGAACCAGGAAGAACTAGATATGTTAACACTATTCCAGGCAGGAGGAACATTGTATGTAGAGTCCTAGAGCTGGTTATCACTGAATCTCAGACAGTGAATGAGATTTGTTCTAATGAGTTACCAAATTCTCAAAAGAATTTGATTCCAAGAGAACACACAAAACCACCCAGGGAGAGTTTAGAGAGAGAAAAAATAAGATCCTCTCCAGTCCCCATCAATCTCCCTCCTGTCAACTTCCACACCAGTTGTCACTACACAAGTCATTCTGTACACTCAGTGTCTTTCTAACCTGACAGCAGATGAACCTGACGTCTTAATACCCCCACCAACTACGGCCTACTCTCTTCCACCACCTAAGCAGCGCCAAGGGGTCATTCCTCCAGGATCTGTACACAAACAGAAACGCCATGGCAATTCACTCTCGTTCACTTCTAACGAATGAAGTCTCCAACTGGGAAGTGAGCGCCGAAGTCTCCCAGCTTTTCATCATTTGCAGAAGCCAGGCCCACCAAAATGTGACCTTACTATTTCCAAAAAGTGGAACAGCAGTGCTGTAGATGGCGCGAGAGTGCCACTGTGAGGAAGAGAGATACAGAGTACGGGGTGGGGAGTCAGAACTAGGACGCAATGTGGAGTCAGCCCCGCCCGTCTTGGTCTCAGGATGGAGCACAGCCTGGGGAGGAAACTGTACATCATCAACAAAATAAGCTACGTATCACAGAGAAATAGTGGCGTGCATGAAACCTGAAGGATGACGAAACAGAAAACAGAGCAGCCATCGGCATTTTTCAGTTTCCTAAGCAGGACAGAACCTGCCTGAAGACACAGAAGAGAACAGTAACTCACTCCAAACAGCAAGTGCTACAGAGGCTTCCTCCTACCCAGGCTACATCCAGACACTTAGTGCCTTCAGCGGCTACACAGGACTCGATATTACACAGCCTGAAAATCTCACATTTCTTAAAAAACTAAGAAAATCTGCTCACATTCAGAAATCCAGAAGCTGCTAATAAAAATAGCAACAAACACACACAGAATATACTATGTGGCTACTCATCACTTTACTCACAAAAATTGGCTTTACAAAGCTCCTGTTATGGCCATCACAAACTGAGACACGGGCAGGAAGCCACGTGCCGACTAGTAAGCCCCACAGGCATGATCGTGCCAGCTGGCTCCAGGGAACTTCAACTGCTGTTCACACTGCTTCTCCTGTCGGCCTTCCCCTCCCTCCCCCGGCCTCTTCCTACCCTTTGCCTCAACTCTCATTTATTTGTTACTTCTTGTCTCCTTCCTTCCCTTTTAAAATTTTAAACCCAACGGGAAGGGTCAACTCTAAACAAGTAAGTGTGACATAATATAATGTATTAAATACTTGAATAGAGGTATAAGTATAAATTACTCCGGGCCACAAAAAGAAACATCACCCAAGAAAGTCATAAAGCAGTTTAAGGAGGAGAGAAATCCAAGCAAGGTACGAAAGACTAACACACTATACCCAAGAGGACAGAGAAATGACCTGGCTCGGGGGAGATGAGACCCAGCACGATGAGCCCGCCACAGCTCTTGTCTACTGCGGCCTCAACCCCGCCAGCACAGCACCGTGGACGCCATGAACACCTGTGGCATGAACAGGTGAGTATGTGCCCTCCTAGTGCATAAGGCAAGTGTCCCTTGTTAAATAAAACCAAATTTCCAAATGTAGATCCTGGACTTCCTTAATGGTAAATCTCTTCATTACAAAATTTTACTGTGACTTGGGACAGTATAAAAGCTTTTTTTTTTAATTACAAAGAAAAGCTTTCTGCTCTAAGAAGAGATAAAATATCTGTGGCAAAAATAACGAACAGGACAGAGAAGCCCACAACTCCCTTTATTTTCCCAGTCAACAGATGTCTATTTCCATTTGTATAAAATACATAAATACAGCTTTAAATAGTAACATGACTATAGATGAAAAACTAAAGTTTCCAATATAAAATATTAAAATCTATTTTTAGATTTCTCATCCTCATCGTAAACCTAAATGCTATTTATTTACCATGTATGATACGGGCTGTTACTGTTCTGACTAGAAAGACAGTAGGTGAATCTCACCTACATATAGAACTATGACAGAAGATGCGGTGAATGACACTAGAGACTGAATCTGTAACCATCAATAAAAAGTAAACACACTGGGCTGGGGATTTAGCTCAGTGGTTCCGGAGCCTGTCTTGCAAGTGCAACGTCTCAAATTCAATCCCCAGTAACCACATACAACCACGCCGGGTGTGGTGGCTCACAAATGTAACCCAAGAGGCAAGAGGACTGCTGAGTTTGAGGCTGAGTTCCGGACCTGCCTGAACTCAGTGAGACCCTGTCTCAAAAACTAAAAACAAAATGTAAATATACTAACTTACACCTCACAAATAGAAACACATTTTCAGTAAGAATAAGACTGGAATTTCCTTCTAATGTCTTATATAACTATGAACCTACTTACAAAAGTATTCTACATAAATATTCCTCAGCCTATAGTTAATTTAGTTATACATAAATCTGTTCTTTTCAAGTCTTTCAGAGCACCCACTGCAGACAAGCAGATCCTTATAATAATGTCTCCTACCATTTAAAGAGGATCTCTACAATGTCTACTTAAAGGGAATTAAGCACACTGAGAATTAGCTTAACCTAACATTATACACTTCAAGAATTCATTTTGCTGAATGTAGAAAAAAAAAAAAACCCTCAATATTCAGTGATGCACTGTTTTGCGCTCTTCCAAATCTATGGGATTTTAATGTGCTAAACAAAAGCAAAGCAGACTAACAATCACACGAACAAAGCCCAATGCGTAAGAGCGCAAGTGACTCACTGGAGAGTGTGCTTTGTCGTTTTAAGTGCTTTGTTTTATTTTGTTTGGAGTTTTTTGATACAAGTTTTTGCTACGTAGTTTAGTCTGGCCTTGAACTTACTATGTACTCTATGGAAGCTTTCACTTGCATTGATCCTTCTGCCTCAGCCTCCCGAATGCTGAGATTACAAGTGTGCACTATCATGCCACATGGCAGCACACACCTGTAATCCCAGCCCTTGGGAGGCTAATGCAGGAGGACTGGAGAGAGTTTGAGACCAGCCTGGGCAACACAGTGAGTTCAAGACCAGCCTGAACTACAAAGCAAAACTCTGTCTCGAAAACAAATAAATAAATCTAGAGGTATTCTATAGAACAATAAGCTCATGCTGAGCTATGTGATGCTCTATGTGATTGCCAAAACCTTTTGCAAAAGTAAAAACATGAATAAGTTATAGCATTTCACAGAAAACACAGAAAGTTCAGTTTGTCCAAGATGAATGATTATGTCCTATACACTGCGCAGGTTTTGGTACTTATCTTTATATTCTGAAATAAATACATGTATTTACCAAAAAAACTTTTACAAATACTACTGTCATAATTCAAACTCTAATACTGGTAAAAATTCTATTAATTTTACAGATAAGTCAGATCTTCAGAAACGATAAAGTTATAGTCTTATAAAAGTCAAAATAAGCAAAAACACATTTTGAATTTCAAAATATAACAATTTACTTAAATCCTATTTTATACTTTTTCATGAAAGAACATTTCCTGGTAAAGACTTTAAGGAAAACACCTGTCTATATATATATATAATTATATACAATGGAACTATTTATGTACTAAACAAACTTATTTTCAGTTTGTATCATGCCTTAACCATACTCTAACTGCAACTGATTTTTAATCAAAACAAATTAGTTATAACTTTTAAAATAAAGTTTACAAGTCTACCCTCATTATTCATGATAATTTAAATGCAAAATTAAACAAAAATATCAACAGGCTTCATCTAAGTCTCTAAAAAAAAAAGGTCTTCAAAACAGAAGAGTAAGAGCAGCACTTACCCTCTGCAGGACAGGGAGGTGGTGCTGGTCTGCCCCGCAGACGGGACCTGAGTCCTCTCAGCCCCGTCATGGACATGTGAATAATTCATCTCACGGATGTAATCCTACCTCTTGACCAAAACGCAAACTAAGGAAGAAGCCAGCTCTCATTTTAAGAGAAATTCTTCCTTTCTATCTTACAAGGAGGAAGAGTTTTTGCATTTTAATCATAAAGTTTTACAAAAAAAAATTTTAATGATTTAGATGCAAAATACATCATGATTAGTGATTTAAAGAATGACTTAGAAATAGGAAAGATTAACTTGGTTTGTTTAAATTTCCTTTTATAGTATTTCAATAACTTGTACAAAAAATTCTCCTTTAAAATATTATGATATAAGTGATAATATTATAATTCAAATGACACAAAACTGGGAAGATGCCATATAAACAAAATAAAAGGATATAATACATAGCTACTGATTATATTTTATAAAAATTAGAAATACCATTTATTAATACAGTGGTACCTTGGTTTACAAGCTTAATTTGTGTCCTAACTTTAGGGAAGATGATTGTGTTTATACCTGACACTGGATGTGGAGTTTGTGAATGGAAGCAAAACTGTGTCACGCACCTTTGTCTGAGAACCAAACTGTTTGCAATAAGAAGCACTCAGGAACTGAGGTATTACTGTAAAGAGACGAGCTGACTGCTAAGTAACCTGGAGAGGCAACAGCACGGAGGGCACAGGTGGACAGACTGGAACACTAACACTGCAAGACAAGCTCGCCTCCGTCCATGGGAAGGCCGGCAGCTAGGCAAACAGAAGCCACTGACTGGCTGCACAGATGCAACTATTAGCCGATGGAATATGGGTCTTCTAAATACAATGAAATATATTGAAATTGATGCCAATATCATAAAAACAAAATTTAAATCAATTCAGAAGGAAATCCAAACACTTTTAAAGTATGGAACAAAGTATCTAATATATTTAAACCAAATACTTAATATGCAGACTTAATATTACATAATTCATTCATAATATATTGAAATACGAATCATATCTATCAAGTCTCTGGGAGAGATTTTTCTTCAAGGCAGTCAATCGAGGCTTCAAAATTACAGTTCCAATGAATTTAGATTAACCAGCTTACTGTCCTTACAAATCTTCCTATAGCAAAGCACAAGTATTCTTTTGAACAACAAATTAGAGTTAACTGTCTCAAATTTTTCCACTGCCTACTCAATGCATAAAAATTGGGTCAAAATTACCTACTGGTCAAACAGCATTGTATGGTCAATCTTTGATCTGCTTTACATTTTCAGTGATTTTTTTTGCTCTTTCTTTTCACTTAAGATCTTACAGCTGAGCTACTGTAAAAAAAAAAAAGATTTTGGAAGCACAACAGAACCTTATAGTTTAAGTTAATCTGTGATGTCAACCACAGCTTCAGATATACTCATTTCAATATTGAGTTCAAAATCATTAAAACTCTAACAAACAGAGAACAGTGTCTTTCACATCCTTTGGAGAGACGCCATCCTTCTTCTAGAATTTAATGTTTGTTATGTGAACTGGTTCTTTTCTGGAAGTGATAAAAACATTCTTTCCTCATTCTGCAAATACTTCCCACCAAGTAGCTGTGTTTCAAGGGACACATCCTTTGCTGAAACCCTGAATGTTCGAGGTACGTCCACCTCAGAGGCTCATCCACTTTGCCATAGATCGTGCTTCTTATCCAGGAGGCCAGCAGGCCTATTAACCTCCACACAGTGATGACAGGAACTGCCACGGCTGTGTCTAAAATTCCCCAAAGCCTCGTGCAGCCATAGGTGGGTCTTTTCAGAAGTGGCTGGATCTAGCGAGTGTGATGCCGGGACTAAGGATGTAATGCTGAGACTGGCGTGGTGAGGTTCTGGGATTAAAGCTGCCCCACTCTGGGTGTAAGTGCTACCTGCCCTAAGGGTGGGCAGCCTAGATAGGACGTAAGGGACAGACAGAGGGCTGCTGCTTGTCACTGGTTGCTGTGCTTCTTCACTGTTTTGCTGTCTTCTGCCTTCCATGAACTGCTTTTCATGTGCGATACCCCTCTGCCATGCTACCCTGCCTTGCAGCCAGCTGATTATGGAATGATAACTCTATAAAATGTAAGCTACAAGCAGTCTTTGCTTCCATAACTTTGAGTGTTGGTTATTTTGTTTCAGCAATAAGAAAACTTGAACTAAGGCAGGAGCTCAGCATCAGGTTGGGCTCCCACATAAAACACAGCAATCTGGGCATGCACCATTCATATGCATTCCCAGTGCACACTGGATGTATACGTAGAGTTCTACTTGCAAAGAGCTGTCTGTGAACTGCTTCACTGACGTAGTGTGTGTATCAGTTCTAGTGAACACAAAAATGTCTGCATCTCCAAGAAAAAATAGAAGCTCTACAAACAGATACAGTCCTCTAATTTCAGCCACAGAGTTATTGAGCAGCCACTGAGCAAGTTCAGCAGTGCTGAGGCTCAGTGCAGTGGCAGCAGGTGGTCAACACGCTTTACATCATTAAAGTGTGGGCGGACTTGGGAGAGAAGGTTCCTAACTAAGCGATAGTGCTGTGAATTAAAGTAAACTGTAGCCAAAGTGGCATTAATCATACAGTTGAAAAAAGGATTGTCGGGCTGGGGATTTAGCTCAGTATTTCTGGCACCTGCCTTGCAAGTGCAAGGGCCCAGGTTCAATCCCTGGTTACCACATACAACAATGCCGGTGTGGAGACTCATGCCCAGCAGCAATCAGAACCACACACCACAGTGCTGGGCATGGTGACTCACACCTGTAATCCTAGCACATGGGAGGCAGAGGCAGAGGATTGCTGTGAGTTCAAGGCTGAGCTCAGGGCCAAGCTGAACTATAAAAAAGTGAGACCCTGTCTCAAAAAAAAAAACTATCAGTCAAAATCATAAACGATGTTGCGTATGGTGGCACATGCTCCTAGCAGCCTAGAAGGCTGAAGCAGGAAGATCACAGGCTCAAGACCAATCTGGGCAACTTTAGTGACTAAGCAGACCTCCATTTAAAAATGTTAAAAACTTGGGCCGCGGATTTAGCTCTGTGGTTCCAGTGCCTGTCTTGCAAGCATAAGGACCTGGGATAGATTCCTAGTATCACATACAACAATACAGGGCATGGAGACTCACGCCTACCAGCAATCATAACACA
Organism: Petromus typicus; assembly: GCA_004026965.1. Lineage (NCBI taxonomy): Eukaryota > Metazoa > Chordata > Mammalia > Rodentia > Petromuridae > Petromus > Petromus typicus. Next base: position 22,640 of record PVIR01015956.1, read on the forward strand.
GTGCTGGGCATGGTGGCTGTTGCCTGTGATCTCAGCACTTGGGAGGCAGAAGCAGGAGGATTGCTGTGAGTTTGAGGCTAAGCTCAGGGACAGCCTGAAATACAAAAGACAGATCTTGTTTTAAAAAAGTTTTAAAAATTTTAAAGGGATGTAGCTCAGTGTAAAGGCAGTGAGTTCCATTTTAGGAAAGCAGGAATGGGAAGGAGAGAGGGAAGAAGAATGACAGGAAAAAGAAGAAAAAAGGCAAAGGGTAAAACACAATGGCTCATGGGCATTCAGAAGTAAAGTATGATGATGCACTGTGGTATTTTTCCTTAATGGCCACTGCAGCTGGAGATGGGGACTATTACATAATTTAATCATTGAAGAAATGTTTGATAATTACATTGAAACAAAATAAAAGCTGAGAGAATAATTAAGTGGCAAAGCATGTGCTTTAGCATCCACAAGGCCCTGCCTGGGATCGCAGCATCAACAAAAAGGACGGATAGGTAGGGAAAAAAAATTAAAAACAAAATATAAAACATTCAGAAAACCTGACTCTTTTAGCAGGTTTCTTTTCACTAGACCTAAGGGACGGGCACCTCTATCAGCAGGAAGGTGTGAGAAGCACTATGTCTACAAGAAATTATTCAAAACATACGAAGCAAGAGAAAATGGAACAAGATAAATGTGATCCCCAAATACAAGACCCTAATAAAGTATTACAGGGGCAACTAATCCTAACATCGGAAATCAGGGAAGACTTACCAGAGGAAATGATTCCTAAACTAAAATACCGAGAATTCAGGATCAAAAATGTGAAGGCTCCATGAGGTAGAGTAAGAAACAGGAAGTGGGAAACCTGCAAAGAAAGACGAGCATCTACAGTAAAAAGCCCTGCTGAGACACCGTGGTGGGGAGCTGCGACAGGTGCGAGGCCAGGGCAGGGAGACAGGTGGGCAAGAGGCTCTCGCGAGCCCACAGGGTACACACGCGCGATGCCGGTGTTGGCTCTAGAATGCTTTCTTCACCCGCTCCTTCAATGCTCCCTGTCCAGTGGTAAAAAGAACTTCCTGTCCTCGGGTTGGATCGTAATCATCTAACAAAACGTCAGCTACTTACTAATTTTGTGAATTTATAAAAGGTAGCAGTGCACAGGCGTGCTTTAGCTGAAGATTTCCTTCAGGCAAAACTCACATGCATATCCAAGTCAGTGAAATACAGACTGTGGACTAAAAGCCAAATAATAATTACTTTTTCAAAAACAACTGTGGCCATTACACAGGAAAACATTAGCACAAGTTCCCAAAACATCAACTTTCAATGATCCACGGAGATGTACGGACACTGAGCAACACTCTAGGTCTCTGTGAAGCATGTTGAGAAAATGTGCTGCTTTCTTTCTGTGAAATAATGGTTAAGACATGAGGAAACATACCACATCCACAACATGAACAAAATATACAACTTTTCCTAATGAAATTTCCATTTAGTCAACAAACTCAGGAGAGATCTTGACTCTACATGTAGATTCAGAAATCCAGTGAGTTGGTACCAGGCTTCTTGACTCAAGGCTTGCATTAGTGCCAACCTCTCTGTTGTAGCTACTTTACTGATCGGCAGGTCTATGCCCAAGACGCTACATGAGTTACTCTCCCTAGCAACAGCTGCAAATGTGACTGAGTTAAAATAGACAAAAGGATGTACTGCCGGATCCAAAACCCAGTGCTCAGACCAGAGCTGAGAGAGCCACTCTAGAGAACTGTTACTCGATATGTTACCAACGACCTGAAAGAAGGAACAGAGAATATTTTCATTAATATTGCATAGGATACTAAGAACACTAGGTTGGGCATGATTGCTAAGATGCTGAATGAAAGATACACTAAGTACCTCAACCTATTACGGAAATAAGATACCAAAACAAAATGAAGTTCAGTATGGATAAGTGCGAGGTTGCCGCCCCACTAGGAGGCAAGCAGGATAAATGAAAATGAAAGCATTTGCTCAGTAAAATGTGTCACTAAAAATTAAAATGATACAGTACAAACAGAAGAGAAATCAGCAATGCAGCGGTTTGACCCTGGGAAAGCACACCTACTGTGTTATCAGGTTCTAACTGAGGCAGTCGTGGTCTTGAATTCAAAATAAAATTGAGAATAATGAAAATGTTCAGAAGAAACAAATATATGAAACATGCATAAAAAGGTCCAAAAGAACCACGCACTTGCTCTATGCTGCTGAACAAACAGCAGAATGTGGTTTTTATTTTACACAAATCAGATTACTTAATACAGAACTCTAGTAATTTTTAAAACACTATTCATGACATCCAAATGGTTGACTACAGAAACACTCTTTAATTATGAAAATTAAAAGTAAAACAGACTAAGAAGGGAAAATAAAATGAAGAAGATTGAGAGGAAAAATTTGCTTGAGAAAGATTAAGATCTGATTTCAAGCAAGTTCCAAAGAGCTAACTACTGTGTTGAAGATGTTCAGGAGGCTCCAATGCTAAAAGACATTTGGAGAGTTCATTGTGCCAGCTCCCTGTGGTGAATGTAACTGCTGTGCACTCTCAACATGTGGAAATAAAAATTAAAATTAAAAAACAAAATGGGGAAAATAAATGATATTGTTCAGTCATAAAAGAATAAAGCAGGTTGCTTCACACAGGGGCTTAATGGGCCCTTTCTAGAACAATCCGTTGTGTCCCGAGTGTTTTCTCTCTGTGGCCTCCTGCCTCCAGGTTAGAGGCACAGGAATACGGTCACAGCCATGCTCAGTGACTTGTCTGCAGACGTGTTCTAGTAAGTATCAGAGATAACTGGAATCTACCTCACAGAAACAACGCTCTTCTGTTAGCACAATGCTAGGGGCTAATCAGAAGGCTGTCTTTGTGTGGTAAGAACAGGAAGACTGGAAGTAATTTTCCCAAGATAGAAAGAGGTTTGTAACAGAAAAGTAAGGAAACAAATTTTATGTATATGGGGGGGCTGTAGGGTGGGTAGGGCTATGGGAAAAAATGAGAATTAAGTTGTGTCTTATGCTGGTACAAATAACCATTACGCAGTGCAATCATGATGCAGATATGTAATGTAGCAATAAAGATTTTTAAAAAAAAGATTGAAAGAGGATCAGTAGCTCTGCACCTGGAGAAGACAGGAGGGACACACGTCATACGCGCAAAGACGTGAGACACAGACGCTTCTCTCTCTAGTGGTCGTAGTAGTGGCAGACACTGTTCCTGGCTTCACCAAGGACCTGGCACTTGATTTAGAAAAGCTCAGGTCCAGCGTACTTATTCCATGGTGTCAACAGACACAAGACAGCTGTGATGATCAGAAGTTCTCTGAGTGTTTCTGTGAAGGGACCTCATGGTATCTGTCCCCTATTTTACTACACTCTGCCATCCAGACCAGTTTCCCACTAAAATTTATTAGATATTGCCAATACCTACAAAAATACTAGTTTCCTTGTAAAACATGTACTTTTATTTTATATTGTAAACTATTCTTACATCTTTATTTTAAATTTTAATAAGTTACCAAACCTAGAGTTTTTAAAATTATCCACCAATTGGCACTAATTTGTTTCTCTACTACATGGACAAATAAGATTTAGCTATTAGGAGTTGTGATTCTGTAACATAGGAAAGCATGGATCACTTTGTTACATGTGATATCTTTAACTCTTTTTAGAAGATATATACAAGGGCAAGAGCTGGGTTAAATGGCATTTCCAGTTTCAGTATTCTTAGGAAGCTCCACGTTGATTTCCACAGCGATTGCGCTAGTTCATATCCCCCCAGCAGCGGAGAAGGTCCCATTTTGCCTGAAGTCCCTCTAACATTGGTTATTTATTTGAAATTTGATGACAGCGATTCTTTGCAGTGAAACATAATCTTGGTATTATTTTAATTTGCATTTCTCTAATGGCAAGAGCTGTTGCACATTTTGTGATGTATTTACTACCCTTTTGTACTTCTTCTGAAGAGTGCCTATTCATTTCATTTGGTCAGTTTTTAACTGAGTCTTTTATTTTGGGGGTCCAGTGATTTTCATTCTTTATATATTCTGCATTTTAGTTCTCTAAATAGCTAGCAATTTTTTTTTCGTTTGTATAGGTTTTCTCCTAACTGCTGGTTGGTTTCTTTGATTTGTGCAGCAACCAGCCTATGAGCTGAGCTCAGACCTGACCAAGAGGTGACGAGGATGAAAAATAAAGAGATACTGAATCTGAGTAAAATCTGGGAGCCAGGGGCTCACGTCTCCCTTCAACTTAGGGTCCCAAATGAGAGGCACGCTAGTCAGACACAGGCACGAGCAGTGAGCGTTCCACGGGGTTCACCTGCCTCCCTCCTGCTAAGCTGCTTCTCTGGTAAACAACTCAACCTCACGTGTTTTTCATTTTCCCTGCAGCGCGTCAGCACGCTGCACGCCGCACGCCCTCTTTCTCCTCTGTACACACCAAGGAAGCCAATTAGGGCTCATTCTTCCCATCTGATCTCCAGAAACGTGCAAAAGATTTTCAGTTTTTATGTAATCCCAATTGTCGACTCTTAAAATTATTTCTTGTGGGGCCAGGAGTTAGCTCAGTGGTTCTGGCGCCTATCTTGTAAGCGGAAGGACCAGGGTTCGATTCCCCGGCAACCACATACAATACTGGGTGTGGTGACTCACGCCCAGCAGCAACCAGAACCACATACCACAGTGCCGGGCGTGGTGGCTCACACCTGTAATCCCAGCACTCGGGAGGCAGAGGCAGGAGGATTGCTGTGATGTGAATTTGAGGCTGAGCTCAGGGCCAGCCTGGACTACAAAGCGAGACCCTGTCTCAAAAAAATTTAAAAAAAAAAAAAAATTTCTTGTGGGGTTAGGGTTCTACTCAGAAGGTCCTTGGTTAAGTCCACGACTTCAAGAGTGTTAGGAATGGTACTTTCCATCAGATCGTTCCTATTTTAACCTTTGAATCTTTGATCATCCTTACTCTTGGCTTAGTACACAGTGCCAGACACAAGGTTAGACTCAATCTTCTGCGTATGGACAGCCAGTTTTTCCCGCACTGTTTGTTAAAAAGGCTATCTTTCCTCTGCTGTATTTTTTTTTGCCTCTTTGTCAAAGATAGGTGAATGTACCTGTGGTTATTTCTGCATCTTCTACTGTTCACTAATCCACATCTATTTTTCTGCCTGAATTGTGCTGTTTTTGTCACTGTAATTTTATAATACTATTTGGAATCTAAGATTTAGAATCTCTTATTTCGCTCTTGTTGCTCAGGATTGCTTTTGTTATTCTGGGACTCTTGTTCTATATGAATTTTAAGATTGCTTTCTCTAGTTCAGTGGGGAATGCTGTTGGTGTTTTCACTGGGATTGCATTATATGTATGTATCAGTTGTGCAAGTATGGTCACTTTGACAATACTGGTTCTGTCTGGGAACATTTCCTCATGTCCATTTCCTGATGTCCTATTGAATCTCCTTTTTCAGAACACTATAGTTTTATTGTAGAAGTCTATCTCTTCCTTGGTTAGGTTAATTAAGTATTCCTTGGTTAGTGAATTAAGTATTTCACTTTTCTTGATGCTACTGCAAAGAGTGTTGTTTTTTCTAATTTCCTCCTGGGTGAATTCATTACTGGTGTACAAAAACTAATACTGATTTTTGTGTGTTACTTTTTTTTAAGAATAGGAAAACCTTATTGAGATAAAGACAGCTGCCGTGTACTGAAGCTAGCTCTTTATCTAAGAGACAGAAAGCGGGCAGCCCTGCTGTCCTGACTAGATCATCTACATTAATGAATTTGGCTATCAGAGTACTTTGGTGGAAACATTAGAGTCTTCAATGCAGACGAAGTAACATACACAAATAATGATAATTTGACTTTTCCCCTTCCTACACATATACCCCTTTCATTTCTTTCTCTTTCTTGATTGCTCTGGCTAATATGTCAAGTACTATATTGAATAGAAATGTTAAAAGAAGATATCTTTGTTTCTTATTTAAGAAAAAAAGCTTTCACCTTTTTCCCTTTTTATACGACGTTAGTGGTAGATCTGTCAAAGGGAGGTAAAGTTCTCCTATACATATATTCTTCAGAATTTTTATCATAAGTGGATATTAGATTTATTAGAGGCTTTTTCTTTATCTAGTGAGATGATTTTATCCTTGCTTCTTTGTATATGTCTCATTGCTGAGACAAAATATCCAACACCCAAAGTTAAATGAGAAAGGGTTTATTTAGCTCACAGTTAGAGAGGTTTCAGTCCATAGTTGGCTGGCTCCAAGGCAGAGTGGCATGGCAGAAGGATGTTGCAGAGGAGAAAAGTATTCCCGCATGGCAGCAAAGCAACAAGGAAAGACCGTATCTCTTTCTATCTCTTAAATCTTATCCAGACCACTTAGGGCAGGTAGCACTCACATGCTTAGTCCGAGTGCCCTTCAGCCTAGCTTTGCACAGTGAATCAATCACACACTGTAGATCCAGCCACCTCAGAAAAAGCTCCACCTATGACTGCATGAGACAATAGCAGTATGTGATGTATCGCATTTATTTATTTGCATACACTGAACAGTTCTTGCCCGCCAGGATGAAGTCTACTCGGTCATCAAGTATGATCTTTTAGATGTTTTGCTGTGTTTTTCACCAGTATTTTGTTGAGAATTTTTGCTCTATGTTCTTTAAAGAGATTGGCATGTAATTCTTTTCAAATGGAACCTCATCCAGTTTTGGAATCATAGTAATGCCACCCCGTGCAGGAGTGATTTTTGGGAATATTCCTTCTCTCTCATTCTCATTAAAAAGTTTAAAGTTCTTGCAGAATTCAGTGGTGAATCAATGGAATTTTCTTAGTGGTTAGATTTTTTTTTTTTAATACTACCTTGATTTCATTGCCTGTTATAGGTTTTTATATTCTTTTGGCTCAGTTTCAGTAATTCATATTTATCTAGGAACCTGTCCATTTTTTCTGGATTCTCCAATTTGCTGGAGTATAGGTTTTCAAAGTAGGTATTAATAATATTCTGAATTTCAGTAGTCTAATGTAATTTTACCTTTTTAATTTCTAAAGGGCATTCATATAGTTCTCTCTCTCTCTCTCTCTCTCTCTCACTCTATCTTGCTCTGTAAGGTTGACTAAGGGTTTGCTAAGGGCCTCTCTATCCGTTTTTCCTTTGAAGAAGCAGCACTTTGATTCACTGATATTGTTTCACAGCCTTAATTTCACTTATTTCTGCTCCAATCTTGTAATTCCTTCCTCGTACCACCTTTGGACTTGAACTGTCCTTGTGTTTTCTAAGACACTGAGGTACATCATTTGCTTGCTCACTTAAGCTCATTCTGTTTTCTGATGCAGCTGTTCACAGCTGTGAATTTCACTGCTAGGAATGCTTTCCTTGTGTCCCATAGACTCTAATATGTTTTACCGGCATTATTAATCCTAGGAACTCATTTCTTCTGTGATCTACTGACTATTCTAGAGAATGTTGTTTAATTTCCATACATTTACATTAATTTTTATGATTCCTTTTGCCGTTAATTTCTAGCTTCACAGCATTGTGATCTGATAACATGAACAGGGTAAGTTCTTTTTTGGTTCCTTTTGTTTGTTTGTCTTTTGAGGCAGGGTCTCGCTTTTTCGATCAGGCTGGCCCTGAACTCACTATGTAACCCAAGCAGCCTCAGAATCCGGGCATTGGAATATAACAACTTTGGGGGAGAGGAGGGAGCTGGATCCCTGGGGCCCAGGAAGGACTGGGAGGGAGAACGGAACTCACACTGAGATCTCACTACAGAGAAGGGAGGTGGCAAACTGTGCTTTATCCCTCATTCCCAGCCAGCGGTGCACGAGAAGAGGCTGGAATCTACAGACAAATCAGGCCTCCACTGCAGGGAGCATGATTCCAGAGGTCTCCACAGAGGAGCACGTCAGTAGAACGGAGCAGCAGACGATGTAAACTACAACTGGAGAGTGATGCCAGTCCAAGCATCCCCTGGAGAGAATGGCGATTGAGACGCCATTTTAGGGAGAGGCCAACTGCACCCAGGACTTGGAGCACCCATGGGTTGGCTTCCTATCAGGCCTCCCAGTGACTGGGACAATCTCAGGAGACATCCAGAGTCAGGGAGCGAAGGTCTGGCCAGAGACTTCCACAGTGCTGTAGCCTGACAACTCAGGCCCATAAGCAGAAGCCATCATCAGCCTGAATTTCTGGGGAGTTAAAAGCAACAGAATCAGTACCCTGCCCTATTCATACTGCAAGCTTCCCAGGGTAATCCAGTGCCTCATCCGAATCCTACTGCAGGTTTTCTGGGACCATCCAGGACAAGTCTGGGCTCGTCTGCTTCCTTTGTCTACCACAGACAGCGGAGACCTGAACTGCACACTACCACAGAACTCCAAAAGATAACCACAGACTTGAAATCCCCTCCTTCTCTCTCATTTTTAAAATTATTTTTATGTTTTTCTTTTTCATGAACATGAACATGGTTATGAGTTTTTTGGTTATATTTAGTACTGTTTTTTGCCTTTTCCTTCTCTCTCTCTTGTAGGTCCAGTTTCTCAAAGCTTTTCCACTTAAGACTTTTAAATTTTTTCTGCAAAGAAAAAAAAAATCACTCTAGGGAGTATATATTGTACACAATTTTTTTATTCCTTTTAGATTTTGTTATATAACTATGAATTTTTTACCCATGGATGAAGGAAGAAAATTAACAATTATCAGTTTCTCGTTCTCTATACTTGATGAAAATGTTATTACTGATTGTACTACTTTATCAATGGTGCATTACTGTTGTGATCAGTTATCTAATAACAGTAAGTAAATATTTAAATGTTAAACAATGTACAGAAATTATTATTTTATTTAAGATCTATGTACATGTAAACAAAATAGTCTGTGTACTAATATTCTGTACTATACTGTCCATCATCTGTGAGAGATGAAAGTATGTGTCTCCTACATTTTCATAACCCTTCTCAGCACTTGTTAAGTTTTTATTTTTTACAAAGAATAAGTGTGATGATCTGACTGAAAGGCAACTTTTGTTTCATTAAAATAATGACATAAAACACTTCAGATGAATCCTTCGTGCCTTAAAAAGGACATACAGAACACTGCCAGGACGCAACACCCCGAGGGCTCACTGCATAGGGGACAGAGCCAGGACGCGACACCCCGGAGGACTCACTGCGTGGGGGACTGAGCTGAGCCATCTGCTAAGGGGGCAGCCTTGCTCGCTTCCCCCAAGACTGGTCCTTCTGCAGGCTGAGAAGCAGCTCCAGAGAACACCCAAGGATCTAGATCATCCTTACAAGTCACACATCTGTCAAATATCCTCATGTCTGGGGAATGCTTTATAAAATATATAAAAATAGAGAAATAGAAGGAAGAAAAATGAACACTATTTACAATAGATCCGAGGTTCCACAAGGTAATATTAGCTTAAAACAACATATCAGAATATGGTTAAATATATATGGGGTGAGGGCTATAGGGAGGGCAGGGGAATAGGGAAAATGAGAATTAAGATGTGTAAATGTACTGGTACAAATTCTCAATGTAGATTATGATCATAATGTACAAATAAAATATACCAATAAAATCAATTTTTTTTAAAAAGACTAAGATGAAAGAAAAAATTTTAAATATCAGGTAGATGTTTTAAATATTTTACTTGTTTATTAAAACTTGTTTATATACTAAATCCATATTGAATGTATTTGAAATAAGCAAACTGTGTACCTTTACATATGGCCTTAAGTGTGATTCCCAAAAAATCAAGACAATGATATAGCTGAATGTAAAAAAGACACCACAAATTACAATGAAAATATAAACATATCTTAGGATTTAAATAAAAACTGTGCTCTGGATAGGTAAGGGAAAAGACACCAATGTCAAATCTGCTCAGTATAAACACAAAATGCAGTGTTGCGCTATTTGCTGAACAGATTTTCATAGTAGCCATTAGATGGCACCATATATCTACTAGTTAACATAACTTTGTCAAATTAATTTTCCTACACATGCTTAAAATATGTTTAACTTTTAAATAAATACAACATATAATACCTTTTATCCTTGTTAAAATTTATGTTTCAGGGCCTGGGATTTAGCTCAGGGTTCCAGCACCTGCCTTGCAAGTACAAGGTCTCTTGTTCAATCCTGACAGCCACATACAACAATGCCAGGCGTAGTAACTCACACCACCAGTAATCAGAACCACACACCACAGTGCCGGGCGTGGTGGCCCACCCTGTAATCCCAGCACTTAGGAAGCAGAGGCAGGAGGATTGCTGTGAGTTCAAGGCTGAGCTCAGGGCCAGCCTGACCAACAAAGTGAGACCCTGTCACCCCCCAAAAAAATTATGTTTCAAAGTGAAAAAGGACATAAACAACTAAATTTTCATCACAATTTCTAGAATGTAAAAATATGTGATCTCAAAATCAATTGTTCATAAGTTAAAAGAGGATGCCTTTCTGTAAGGTGAATTTAAGATTAACCTTTTACCTAAATAAAAATTTCAAACTTTTCATTCATAAAACTAAAACATCCAAATTTCTATCATCTCCTCTCCGTTTACTAACCCAGGACTTCCACTTCTTGCATAGTTTCCCAGTCTCTACTCTGAAATCTCTGCTCCAGATCTATGTAGTCTATTTAAATACCGAGAGTGACCCCATTCTGATAATCACTTTTTCCACTTCCAGTTAAGATAAAGTAACAAGGATCAGATTTAGCCTACCGTTTAAAAATACTTTTAAAAAGAAAAGAAAAAATAGAGACAAAATATACGGAGCAAGCTCAATTAAGACACTGGACAGAAGCAATTCACCGTAGCCAAAAAAAAAAAAAAAGCCCTACAATTATGATTTCCCAAGTTCAGTTTCAGACAAAGTACAGAGTCTGCTCACCGTACAGAGAGCTAACCCAAAAGTCCCGGGTCTGCCTCAGCTGAGGACCGAGCCTGGGGCAGAAAGCCTCCAGCCACAGGCGAGCGTGCGGCACCAGAAGGCGGTGGATGTCTATGCCCAGTCGTTCACGATAAAGAGGAGAGTACTTCTGGACAGGCCAGTGCAGGAAGATAAGCAGAAGCTGGAGGAGACTGCCTAAGATGAGAAGGAGCAGCGAACAGACCTGACACAGCCAGACCAGCGAGCTCTCCCACGGTGGAGTTCTCCAAGCCGACCTTCACAGGCATCGACTAGAGTACGATGAAGGATCTTGCCTCAGAAAACTGGTTTCAGGCTATGAGTTAGCCTCCCTGTCACTGCAACAGGGTATCAACTTAACAGGAGAAGAGGCTTCCTCGGGCTCGCACCCTCAGAGGTTCCCACACACGCTCACTTGGCCCTGCTCTTCGGGCCCCTGGTGGCACAGAACACCACGGTGGAATCCGTGGCAGAAGACCTCTCCGCACCCCACGTGGGCTGGGAAACAGGGAAACAAGGAAGTAAAGGTCCTCCATCCCCTCCAGGGACCTAATTTCCGCCCACTGGGCCCCAGCTTGACGGTTCCATCACCTGAAAGAGCACACTGGCTGGGGAGGGGCAGGTAACGTACAGGCCTTCGGAGGATACTTCATATCCAAAGCACAGCCGGCGCTCGAGGCCTCAGCCCTGCCAACAAAGGCCAGAAACAACAAGGGCACAGTCTTGTCCCAGGTAATGCCTACCTGACCTCAGAACCAGTCAAAAGCCGATCAAAGTTATCCAGCACTTAACAAGGTACACATCAGACTGTTAAAAAGTGCCAGATATGCCAAGAAGCAAAAATAATAAAAGAAATAAATGGGTAAATCAACCAAATCTGACCAGAAAAGAGGCAACAAGGTAGACAAGAGCGTATGGAAATATTTTATTAAGAAATATGAAAATATTTCTTTAAAACCTAAATCAAGCTTCTAAAGATGAAAAGTACAATGTCTGAGATAAAGGTGCACTGAAAAGATTAACAGCACAGTAGATACTGCAAGAGAGAATACTGGAAGAGACCGACAGAGACAGAGAAACTAAAACACACAAAGAAAAAAACCTGCAGAGTATAAGACGTCATGTGGACAAACCCGTGTGTAATCAGACTGCACGCAAAAGACGCAGGAAAGGGAAAATCAAAAACGTATTTGAAGAAATAACGGTCATAGTTTTTTCAAATTTAATGAAAATTACAAATCAAAAGTAGCTCAAAAAAATCCAAGCACACAGAAAGTAAAGGCCAGGGATTTAGCTCAGTGGTTCCAGCGCCTGCCTTGGAAGCACAAAGGTCAGGTCCAGGTTCTACCCTTGGTGACCACATACAGTACTGGGTGTGGAGACTCACGCCCAGCGGCAATCAGGACCAGATACCACAGTGCCGGGCCTGGTGGATCACGCCTGTAATCCCAGCACTCGGGAGGCAGAGGCAGGAGGACTGCTGAGAGTTCAAGGCTGAACTCGGCCAGCATGAACTACAAAAGCCAGACCCTGTCTCAAAAAAAAAAAAAAAAAGAAAGAAAGAAAGAAACTGAAGTAAATAAAGGAAGTGCCTAACCTATGTAAAGCCAGTTATCAAACTTTTTTTTAAAGTACCCAAAAATTATATATGTGTGTATATATACACACACACACACAAATCAAAAGAAAAAAGAAAAGAGATGACATGAGATTATCAGAAACAATATAAGCTAGGAAAAAACACTGCTTTTAAAAAAATTCTGAAAAGAGAAAACAACTGTCGGTGTAAGATGGACGTCCGGGTTGGCAGAAGGAAAGGAGGCGCTCAGGGATGAGTTCCAGCTGGGAGAGCAGCCTCAGAGGACTGAACCACCAGCTGTCTTCCAACAGCTCTTTTATTATGGAGCCAATACAAAGTAGCAATGCCTAGGGGTAAAAACAAAAAAGGTGGGCTGGAGCATTTCCGGGGACAGGCCTTGTACTTCTTGATTCCTTACTGAGTGTTTGTTTAACAATCTCGTTTGTAAGATTCAGTAATACAAAACTTAACAAGATGTCAGGGAACATCCTGTGAACTGGTGATAAGGAAAATCAGGAGTTCTGTATAACTGGTAAACAGCTACTTTTTCCCCTACAAACAACAGTTAACATAGAATTTCTTACTTGTGAACAACAGAAATGAATTTTTCTTTTTTGAAGCAGAGTCTTGCTTTGCAGTTCAGGCTGGCCCTGAGCTCAGTCTCGAACTCACAGCAATCCTGCCTCTGTCTCCTGAATGCTGGGATTACATTTTTAAAAATCCTGCAATGTCACTGGCAGATATAATTAAAAAAGAAATTTCAGTGGCCACACAGAAGGAACAGAGACTTCTCAAACTAGTCTGCAGAAATCCCTCGAAGGACTGTAGAGACCAGCACACACAGTGAGAAGTACCTGAAAAGCAGGAAATTCTGATTTCCGAGGCTGCCACACTATAGTATTAATTTTCTGTTCTCGATTTAAAAAAAAAAAAAATTACAAAGAAACACGAGAGAGTGGGCAATTCTCAGGAAAAAGGCTTCTACAAAAATGATCTCTTGGAAGGCCAGAGATTAGAATTTCTCATCAAGGATGTTAAATTGACTGTTTAAAACATGCTCGAGGGCTGAGAATTTAGCGCAGTGGTTCCAAAGGCATCTGTCATGCAAGCACAAGGTCCGGGGTTTGATTCCCAGTAACCACTTACAACAGCGCGGGGCATAGTGACCAGTGATCAGAACCACATACCACAGTGCCGGGCGAGGCGGCTCAGCCCTACAATCCCAGCACTTGGGAAGCAGAGGCTGGAGGACTGCTGAGTTCAAGGCTGAGTTAAGGACCAGCCTAAACTACAAAGCGAGACCTTGTCTCAAAAAAAATAAATAGAAATTTAAATTTTAAAAATGCTCGATAACCAAACATAAACCTTGAACAAAGAACTAAAGAAATCAGGAAAGTAGTATAAGAGGGACTCTCAAAAAAGAGAAATCATAAAATGGATTCAGGAAGAAATGCGAGAGGCGAAAGGCACATCAGGTGAAGTGGAAATTGCACTGCAGGAGCTCACAGTGGACGGGAGCAGACGGCGGGAGCATGAGCAGTTTCAAGTGTCCACCGCAGCACTGGCTTCGAAGAGCAGAAGCGAACGAGGCAGGAGCTGAGCAGAGCTAAGCAACCTGTGCACGCCATGGAGAGCAAATGTGTTGCAGGGGTGATAAAAAGAAGGGAAAAGGGGGAAATCTGTGAAGATATAATGGCCAAAATGACTTTTTAGATACAACAGCAAAGGCACAACTCATGAAAAAAATCATGAAAAGCTGGTCCAAAAATTTTAAATTTCTGCTCTATGAAACAGAGTTAAGAAAATGACAAGCCACAGCATGGGAGGCAATGAAAACAACCCAGTTAATAAAGGACTACGGTTCAAAATATACACAGAATTTTAAAGACTGAACAATGAGAAAATAATCTGCTTTAAACATGTGACAAAGACATTGATAAACATCCATCCAGGAAGCTATGTAGACGGTAGCAAGTGTATGAAAGTCATCCCATGTAATGTGACATCCGGGAAATGAAAACTAAAACAGAGACATCACTATATGCCAATTAGAATGGCCAAAATCCAGAGCCCTGACACTGCCAAATGCTGGTGAGGGTGTACAGCAAGAGGAGCTATCAAGAGGTGAACAGGTTAAATGACGACTGTAAGAGTAGGTGTGGTAGCACACGCCTGTGATCTCAGCACACAGGAGGCTGAGGCAGGAGGATTGCTGCAAATTCAAGTGCAGCATGCGCTACATAGTGAGTTCGAGGCCCACCTGAAGTACATAGCAAGACTCTGCCTCAAAAACTAAA